>CAJQZJ010001558.1:6229322-6261233 GCA_907164525.1 Lophiomys imhausi
GGATGGATGGATGGATGGATGGATGGATGGATGGATGGATGGATGGATGAAAAATGAATGAGGCAACGAGTAAATATAATTTGAGGAGCACTAGAAAAACCTTCTATCTTAAAGCAGCCTCAGGACTCACTCAAAAGGTAAAATAAGAACACAGTTATTTAGTCTTAGCATCCTTTGTGGTCCACATCAGTCTTGTGATTATCAGCTATGAGCTGCATAGTAAATGGTTTAAATGATCATTACGACTCTGACACCAGAGAAATGAAGCCGAGCATTTCCTTTGTGCTTAATATTATGGGAAAGTTAATATTATTCATATAACATTACTCTCACTCACTTGCCTTCTTTGGGTGCAAAAGAGATGAAATTATACCTGAGGTGCAAATAATTGTGCACAGCTCCAAATACATTGATGGAGTTCAGTATATATTTAAAAACAAAACAAAACAAATAAGCGCCAGAGAGAACAGGCTTAGTTCAGGAAATGTTAACAGTACCATGCTACTGCATCCAACTCCTTTATGATTAAACTAATTAAAACACATCATCCCATGTCAGAAAGACATGACATCATCATCACTCATATTTTTATGTAATCTATCAATAAATTTTGTAACTTTTTTATAATAAAATTTATTTATTACTTCAAGTTATATCTCAGTCTCAGCCCCCTCCCTCCTCCCCTCCCGATCCCACCCTTCCACCTTTACTCCTCTCCCATCTATCCTTCTCCTCCAGTGTGGGAGGCCCCTGTATATCAGCCCCACTCAGTTCATCAGCCACCTGATGAGGGCTAAGAGCTTCCTCTTGCTCTGGGGCCCAAAATGGCAGCTCAGCTAAGGTAAAGTGGCCCACTAATAGGCAATAAAGTCCATCAATGAGACTGCCCCCCTGCCCTTGCTAAGGGATTATTATAACAACAAAGTTGCCTATCATCTATATTTGTGTAGAGGGGTTGGTCTAGTCTAAGCTTTCTTCTTCTTCTTCTTCTTCTTCTTCTTCTTCTTCTTCTTCTTCTTTGTTAGCATTTCAGTCTCTGTAAGCCTCTAGGGGCCTAGATTGGTTGGTTCTGTTGATCTTCATATGTTGTTCTTGTCCCCTCCTGGTCTCTCTATTCCTCCTCCCTCTCTTAAACAGGACTCCATGAGCTCCACCTAATGTTTGACTGTGTGTCTCAGCCTTTGCTTTGTTCTGCTGCTGCATGGCATTTCTCATAGGATAGTTATGCTAGGTTCCTGTTCATTTGGGTCTGTGGGTTGTAGGATCATTATCCTGTACTATATGTCTAAAATCCAGTTATGAGTGAATACATGCCATGTGTATCTTTCTGGAACTGGGTTAGCTCACTCAGAATGAGCTTTTCTAGTTCCATCCATTTGGTTGCAAATTACATGATGGCTCAGCAGTTAAGAGTACTGGTTGCTCTTCCAGAGGACCTGGGTTCAATTCCCAGCACCCATATGGCAGCTCAAAACTGCCTGTGACTCCAATCCCAGGGCTTTCAACACTCTCACACAGACATGCATGCAAGAAAATACCAATGCACACAGAATTCTATAACTTTTAATTAGAAGCTTCACTTTCCTTGCCATAGCTAGGTCAAAGTTTTGATAATAGGAGAAATCAGAAATGATTGGGGAAACAGAATACAATGCTGCAGAATTCTAGGGTCAGAGGAACGGGATGCCCAGTAAGAAATAGATTGGTGCTGTGTGAAGTGTCTGTGGGCTCCGGGTGATGCCAGGTTGATTGAGAGAAGGAGAGAAGAAAAAGAAGATGAAGAGATAGCTATTAGCTGCATCACAGCATTCTTTGGTACTTATTCAATGAACAGGGTACTGTCCCAAGAAAACAGCACTCAGCTTTCTTAGTTGATTTGAAACCACTTGGTATCAGTTGCCCTTTGAGATGGTCATGGTCACAGAGGCTCTGTCTGTCGAGGAAAAAGTACAAAACAATAACAAACTGTATGGGCACCCAGACCCTGTCTGTTGTGTCTCCAATCTTAAACCTTGAGTAGATACTAAAATAACAACAGCTTGAGACTCTAGATTTTAGACCTATAGGCCCTTGGTTACAGACCCCATGTTGTTAACACAGGTGGACTCTCCCTGTGAGTGTGAAGGACTCCTTTTATCATTTTGCCATTTAATATTCGATTGGGTACCATCCTGCTTTAACCTGAAACAACATACCAACCATCACCTAGATCTATCTGAAGACATTCTCTAATCTTATGTACATGGGGAAAGGATTTAAGAAAGTCAAGAACTGACATTATGTCTCTGGAAATATCAGCAAGTGGAAGGGGAGGATAACCTCTTTTAGTGGCACCAATTGCTTCATGCATGATGTCTTTTTTTTTTTTTTTTTTGGTCTTTAAAGAAAGATACTTGATTTGCTAGTTTTCTGCCTGTATTTTTGTTCCCCCTCAGTAGGTGAAAAGAGAAAATAAACTCCTCCCAATGTCGTACAACAACAACAAAACAAACCATTTATACAAACCCTTATATAATTCTAAAAACACTTCTCTCCTAATATTAGATAATTAATGGGCAGATTGTTCAGTTTAGGGGTAAACTCCTTTGCACCAATGATTGCAGTGGACTTTACTAGCACATGGAATTTGTATCTGGAATATTCTATGTGCTCACTTACTGAAGATTGCTCTTCAGTAGGCTTCCTAGGCTGTGCAGTTTTATCTCAGATTTTTTGATACAGTAGATACTAAAATAAACTTTCTCTTCTTCATTTTACAGTCCAAAGCAGGAGCCAGCTACACACCCCCACCTTACATGTCTTCTTTTTGTGTGCTACTACAATTTTTAGACAACTATGCAGTTGGTATCCAGTGTCTGAAAATGCTTTTGGAAAAGCAACACTGGCAGTCAGCTTATTTATTTTTTATTTCAAGACTCAAAGAAATAAAAAATGGCAAGAACATTTATAAACAGATAAGGACAGTAAACTTTTTATTTGTTTCATTCTTGTTTTGAAACAGGGTCTCATAAAGGCTTGGATGGGCTGGAACTCACACTCTTCCTCTACTTCACAAATGCTGGGGATCTACAGGTGTGTGCTAAGGATGCTGACCATCTTGACACAAAATTTTACCATTCAAAATTCTTTGAAATAATCTCTTAAACGGTAGCCATATAAGTAAGATGCCTGAAATTCTCAACTTCTGCCTTCACACAACATCAATGGGCTTTTAAATTTCTGTTTAAAATAGGGATACTCCATTTATTAAAGCAAATGGCCAGAACAACACAATCCCATGCAGCCTCTGCCTGGCCTCTAACTCTTGCCTCATTTCCTGCTGAAGCTCAATGGCAGGTGTGCCAAGGTTGAACTTCGCATGGTGTCCCCCGCCAGCTCTCCAAAATAGAAGAGACCAGATGTTAGTTCTGGAACTGTAGTTGGCCCATGCAGAAGAAGTCTGGGGGCCACCATCAGCACAACTGATGAGGTGGGTCCTCAAGATGATGAGGAAGATGAGTAAGGTCAGTTCTTGAGGCACCCAGTAGTAGATTCGTCTTGGTGAGGTAAGAAGAATAAAAAATATGTCCAATAAGTAATTCCAGGTCAGCACATGATTTCTGCATGGCCCGGGCACAGTGCTCATAGAGAATGAATTGGCAGACCACCCAATGATCCTACATCACAGGTTCGACAGAAGACAGAAGCCTGCAGCCATTGCCACACATACTTACAGTGAGGTCAGAGGCCCATCTTTAGTAGTTCTCTGGGAAGTCCCTGGAACAGTTTGAGAATTAGCTTCCTGATTTATAGGGGTAAGAAAGTCAAAGTTCAGTGAGACTTAAATATATCCATCAGTCCTCCTTGTACTCATACCTGTTGTCTTTGTTAGGGTTAGGACTGCGGTGATGAAACACCATGACCAAAACCAATTTGAGGAACTGCAAGAGTTTATTCGGCTTACAATTTCATATGACAGTTTATCATCAAAGGCAACCATGGTAGGAACTCAAACAGGGTAGGAACATGGAGGCAGGAGCTTATTCAGATACCATGGAAGAGTGCTGCTCGCTCGAGTCTGCTTTCTTACAGCACCCAGGACAACCAGACCAGGAATGGCACCACCCACAATGGACTGCCCACCCCCCCTGTAAATCACCAACTGGGAAAATGTGCTGCAGACCTAAGGATAGGCCAGTCTTAAGGAGGCATTTTCTCAATGGAGAGTCCCTCTTCCCAAGTCTTCTCTTGCTTGTGTCAAGTTGACATTTAAGGTGTCATGGTCGCCATCAAACTAGAACTAGTGAACTCTCCATGCCACTTTTCTGTACACAAATTTTTTAGGACTCCCCATAAGATGACCACCAGCCCTTAGTACAGCAGTTGATCACCCAACCGTCCCCTGCATCTTGTTTTACTCTTCAATATAGCATCCCTCTAATAACTGACCATGTGCTACTCCTTTAATTATAAGTGACCCTGCCTAGAATGCCTTCTGTGAGCTAAAATCTCCATGTTTCCTTTCCTTGCCCCACCCTACTCCTAACTCTGTTGATCTTTGAACGGCAACAACACTCTGCCCACATGACTAATTTACACTGCATCTCATTCTCTTGCAGTTGTATCTTTGTCTGCTCTCAGGGGCTATGAGAGCTTCAAAGGCAAAGATAACCACCTCTCTTGTGTTCGCATCACCTGCCAAAGCGCTATAAGTCTTCAGATACTTAGAAAGGTATAGCTTCACTTATAGAGTCATGAATGTTTTCAAACTAGAAAGTATCATTGAAATGTGGTTCGCCCTCTCAGTGGCCACAGGAATCTTGTTTTCCCCCAATCTGGATACATCAGTTCATTCCATAAAACAGACAGTAGTTGCATGTAACCTAAGCCCACCCTTTGGTAAACTTTAAATCATTTCTAGATTACTTACAACACTCTCTTAGTTATGGTTTCTATTGCTGTGAAGAGACACCATGACCACAGCAAATCTTATAAAGGAAAACATTTAACTGGGACTGGCTTACAGGTCCAGAGGTTTAGTCCATTATCATTATGGCAGGCAGACATGGTTCTAGAGAAGTAGCCAAGAATTCTATATCTGAATCAACAAACAGCAGAAAGAGAAAAAGAGACACTAGGCCTGGCTTGAATATTTAAAACTCCAAAGCCTACTTCCAGTGATACACTCCCTCCAACAAGACCACACCTACTCCAACAAGGTCACACCCTCTATTGCCACTCCCTAATGACCAAGCATTCAAATATATGACCTTCCTAATCAAACCACCTTGAACCCTTAATAAAACATAAAATTCTATATAAATGGTTGCTTTGCTACATTGTCTAGAAAATGACAAAGAAGTTTGTCCATATTCAGTTCAACTCATTCGTTTTTAACATTTATGCTTGTTGTTATGCATAAGCATGTGTGTATGTATGTGTGCACATGTGCATGTGAATGTTGATTCACACAGAGGCCTGAGGTGTGATCTTGATAGGAGTTGTGACCTTGAAGGAGTTGTGACCTTCCCAGTGCAGTGCTGGAAACCAAACTCTCACCTTCTGCAAGAGGCTTAACTACTAAGCTGTCTTTTCAGGCCATCCCAACCCCACCACTTTAATTAATATTTTTGATATTTGGTAGAATCCCCTGGTATGGAATACATGGGTACAGATAGCTAATGGTAACTGCCATTATTAAAAGTGGAAAAGTCGGGCTAGGAAGATAGCACAGTCTGTAAAGCATTTGTCCTGTGGGCTTGAGGACCTGAGATTGAACCCCAAAATCCATATGAAAAGTCAGGGGCAGTGGTGTACACTTGTAATCTCAGTGGTGGAGGAGGCAGAGGCAGGAGGATGCCTAGCACTCCCCGGCTAGCCATCTTAGCCTACTTGGCAAGTGAGAAACCTTGTGCCAAAAAAAATAAGCTAGCTGACTTCTGATAGATGATGCCTAAGGTTGTCCTCTATCCTCCTCATACACGTGTACCTAAACACACACCTCTCTCTCTCTCTCTCTCTCTCTCTCTCTCCCTCCCTCCTTCCCTCCCTCTGTCCTTCCCTCCCTCCCTCTCTCCCTCCCCCTTCTCTCTCTCTCCCTCCCCCTCTCTCTCTCTCTCTCTCTCTCTCTCTCTCTCTCTCTCTCTCTCTCATTGGATAATCTCACCCAATTCTTTGAAGGATCCTGGAAAATACTGCCTCATCCAGATTTAGTAGTGGTGTGATACCAGTTCCATCAAGTGAAAAGCTCTGGTATCACACCACTACTAACTCTGGATGAGGCAGTATTTTCCAGGGTCCTTCAAAGAAGTGAGTGAGTCTACCAAGGGGTGAGCCCCTAGGGGATACCAGTCACAACTCCCTTGTGAGACTCCTTTCATTGTGAGACTGCTCCATAGAACTGTCCCTCAGAATTTCTCAAAAATCAAAACTTTCAAACCTCTAGGCAACTGCTTTCTTCTCAGTTTGAGCATGTGCTAAAGTTCCATTATTCCCTGAGTGAAAGAGGCACTTCATTTTAACTCCAGGTCCTCCCATTCCTTCCCACAGTGTGCTCAGGATAACGAATTCAAGGACTTCACCTCTAATATAAGAAATATTATATAAAGGGTTGTTTTGAGGTTTGGAGAGAAAAAGATGAAGGCTCTGCAAATCAAATGCATCATATTTGAGGATGATGCAGGGTGTTCTTCTTGTCAGGAGAGGTGGTCAGGTACCAGCTCCAGGCCCACCTTCCTTGGTCATATCTTCCTCTGTTTTCTCTCCTGGGTTCCCTGCAGGGGAGCTGTGGACTAAATGTCCATTTGCCTGGACTTGGTGTGCTTTTGCCTACAGGCCAGTTTGCTCTGATCCCTACTAAGGGTGATCAGTTTCTCTGTAGAGAAGTTCTGGGGTTGAGGGTGGGGAGAGTTACAGAAGCCCCAACAGTAACGAAGTGTTTCTTTCATCTCCTGCCACTATCTGAGTGTTGTTTTGAAATGTATTTATGGATGAAAGCATCCCCCAAACAAACCTGCTGTCAGAAGGGATTTCAGCTCACCTCAGATCCAACCAACTCTGAGGTTTTGAAAGTGTAAAGCTGAGATGGCGACAGCTACATAAATATTAAACAGGCAGTGAGATGCCAATATTTTTATTGCTGCTTGCCACTGGACTCTGAATAGAGCAGAGACCGCTCACATACACCTGGAGAGAGCACATAGTTTTTGATATGACCATATTTGATTTGGAAAGTTTTGAGTACACAGTGTTGCTAATAGTTCTTGGTTTTAAGTGGGGGGGGGCTGAACTTCAGCGTTCACCATGCTTATGAGAGACTGTGATGCCAAACATTTGGGTTTACATAAAAATTCCACTCACAGATGCTTGAAAGAGAGCAACAGCTGATGTGGGTGTAAGAGGAAGTGGGGCAGCTTGCCTCTCCCCCCACCAAGGTGGAGCTCTCAGTCTTCCTGCATGAGAGCAGGGAGAGTTGTGCTATGTGTCCCACACTGAACTGTCTCTCTTCAGCTTTCCTCCATAAGCTACAACTGTGGACTTCCTACAACTCGAATTTTATACAGCAGTGGGCCCAGTTTTTCAATCACTTGCAAATACCTTCAAATAGCATTGAACCATCTTGGTTTAAAGCAGGACTTGCTCCCAGTCCCAGCTCCAGTTGAAGTTGTTCTCCCTTCTCATGTCACTTCTGTTTCCTATGGTCACCTCGCTGTATCTTGGCCAGTCCAGTATTCTGTGCCTTGTACACACAGCAGCCTCCACCTGGAGCACCCTACTCCACTCCTCCTCAGTAGACCTACATAGCCTCCCATGTTCTGCCAGGAGCCAGCCCCGCCCTTCTAGGTCTCTACTCAACTTTGCCCCAAGCTTTTAAGATTGGTCCTGCCCTGATTTTAATATCATATTCATTTGTCAGCCTCCTCCAGTGAATTATAATTGTCTTGAGGGTAAGAGGATTTATTCAGATGTTCAACGCCAACGTTTTCCAATGTCTTGTCCCTAGCAGGGTCCCAGTTAAAGACCTATAAATTAGTCAGTCAGTTGTCACTAGATTTACACTTGGATTTGTATTATCTCAGATGTGCCAATAATTATCTTGGTGTTATATACAAAATTATTCCATAGATTCTATAATCTTTATTTATGTACACCTATTAGAGTACTCCTTCCAGGAGGTTGGCAGAAGTCTCTGTCCTTCCTCCCAACATGTAATATTGCCAGTGACTCTCCTGTCCCACCTTGACTGTCTTAGAACAATAAAAGATGAAAGACATTTTAAGAACTGAAGAGGGCTTTTCTTCATCATCCTAACAATGGTGACCTTGAATATTTGCAACTTTGTTCTTCTTTGTCAACTGTGAATCTGACAGACCACTGTATTAAATGCATTTGATATCTTTCTTGGGCACCTACTACATTGTAGTTCATGGTCCAAGAAAAGGGGTGTGTGGGGGCCAATCTACATATAAAACAGATATGCCTTAAAATGATCAACATTATACAGTTTAGGTCCAAACCACCAGTTCCAATGAACTCTGTGAATGCTGAAATTTTAAAGGCACCAGCAATAAGTAGAAATGCAGAAAGCAAAGGCAAAAAATATGAGAGATAATGCTAGGGAAGTAACGTGGCCCTTTCCAATGTCCCTGTTAAGGGATACAGTGTATACCTTGATGCTTCACCCTTCAGGGGATCTGGAGAAAATACACACATGCATTGCTTTCAACATGAAGTTTTCTTTGATGTCCTGAAGTCTACTTGAGACTCCCCAAGAAAAGAGTCCCTATGTGGACATGTTGCTGTGTGCCACAACACCACAGAAGTGCAGGTTGACAATGAAAACAAGGTTCTTTGTCTCCCTAGGAACACATTTTCTTGCCTTGATGAGAAAACCTAAAGATTAGATTTTTTCAGGATCAATAAGGTAGGTTGTTGAGTAATTTACAGTAGAATGTGAAAACAAACACAGAAAGAAAAGGCACCAAATAGCCCATTCCCCTCGGTGAGACAGAGGGGAGACCTCCTCTGGCTACTCCAGAGGTGGTCCATTTCTCCTTCTTATTTACTTACTAATTTTGTTCTCTTTCAGATTCCTTTAGATCCTGAGTCACTGCTTTGGAATTCATTTGTTCCCATGTCTGTCTTCCTATCACACACTTACAAGCTTGCTTGTCTTCACTAGGGAAGAGAGAAACAGGTGGGAAAAAAAAAGAGAAGCCTTGTTTGGAAATGGGCATGCTCAAGGAGGTTATACGAAGGTGGTGGAGAAGGTTTGGCATCAGTACAGCTGCTCAGTCTGAAGCCAACTCAAATTATGTGAGGACCAGCTGTTTCTCCAAGTCCTTGGTGATTGTTACATGGCTGCATCTTTCTTTCTTTCTTCCTTTCTTTCTTTCTTTCTTCTTTTTTTCTTTCTTTCTTTCTTCCATCAGTATTTATCTTGGCTCCCATTCCCACATGTAGCTGCATGAGAATACAGAATAAACATTCACAAGACTCACCATCCCATTTGGTTTGGTGGCTCCTATATTATCCCCAACTGTCTCTCCATCTTGAGATCATAACAAGGAAGTCACAGTACTGAAGACAGCCCCCTGGGCCACAGCAAAGTGGACAGAGGTGCCACCCAGGAGTACCTACCTACCTTAGGCTGTCAGAGCAGAAGTCCACTCCTGTTTGATGGGATATCCTTTAGCACAAAAGAATTCAAAATGGCTGTGAATGCTGTCAGCTGTTCCCTATGTGGACTCACGAGGTTAGGACTGAGCACTTTGAATTGGAACCCTGCTTTAATGAGCTGCATGGATTCAAGCTGGTGATTTAACAGTTTTGAGTCTCAGACAGCTCCTCTGTAAAATGAAGGAAATAGTGTATACCACAAAGATTCTCACAAGGATTGAGTGAAGTATTTATTAAGAAAACACAATGCCCCAGTAAATACCAACACATGTTCTCCAAGCATCCTCCAACGATCACTTTGTGTTACTTTCCCATAAACTATCGTACATTTTTGACTCAAGGTTTTCTTCTTGCCTTTTATTTTTTGTGGTACTATTTGCATGCTAATTTTAAAAGTAACTAGTATCGCTTCTTTAAAAATAACTGGATCAATTTTCTTAAAACCATCCAACCAGTCTCTACTTGTGGTTCACAGTCATCATCATGAAATATTGGGCAACTCTGCACTGACTATAGAAATGCCCTTCATCTGGGCACTTGACATCCTGGGAGTCACACTCCTCCAGGAGCTCGGTAAGCAGTGAAGCACAGATGGAGATCAAACGGACAACAGGAGGACTATAGTTAATACGGTGCCATATATTGAAAATTAGCTAAGAGTAAATTTTAGGTGTTGTTTTCATAAAAATAAAAGTAACTATGTAAGATGGCAGATATACTTAACTGGACTGACTCTAGTAATTATCTCACTATGAGCATGTTTACTAAATGACTACATCATACATCTTAAGTATATATAGTTTTTAAATTAATAAAGTCCAGTAGCAACTGATCAAAAACCAAACATTAATTCCATAAATGTGTATTAATTTGCTTTTGGTAGCTTCTAGGGACCACAGAAGTAGGCAAGATGATCAGAGTCCCTGTCATGGGATTAAAGGTAACTGCTCAGCTCTCTACTCTCTGTGCTGCAAAAGAATATTGGGTACTTTGAGAGATACAGGCATAAAGTTGTCTTTGGAGTCAGAAAAGAGTTCTATGCAAAAGGGATGTTTTTAGTGATTAGTGGAAAAAGAAAAAATATGAAGGTGAAGAGGAAGGAGGAGGAAAAGGAAGAGGAAAGAGGAGGAGGAAAAAAGAGGAGGAGACATTTCCTGCGAAATGGACAGTATGTGAGAATTTACTGAGAGGAAGGAGCCTGGTATGTCTGTGGATCTAGAAACTGGAAAGTAGGGAAAACACAACCAAGTATGACAGATGAAGCCAGACAAAGGAAAAACAAATCTTCTACAGCCTAGAGTGGGATTTGAGACTTTCTCCAAGTTCAATAACAAATGCCAGTGAGGTGCATCCAGGGACACCTGACTTCACTTCAGAGTCCTACCACTTCGATTAAGTTGGTCAAATACTTTAGAGTGACTTACTCTGTCTGGCGGGGACTCTAATAATAAGTGATGAAACTGTCTGTAAAAGATTAGCAGATTTTCATGAAGATTTGGGTTTCCTTCCCTGGAGACAGGAGAAATGCAGGGAGCCATGTGACGTGCCCAGCAAAAAGTACTTTATTATGTAGCTTACAGGGAGCAAAACAAAATCAGAAAGAAACCCAGCTGACCTGAGCCCTGATCCTATAACTTCTACTAAACGAAGTAGAGTGGATGTCAAACTCAGTGTGACATGGATCTTGCCCTCAATGAATTTGAATCTTTTAAGTAAATGTAAGGGAATGAAAACAACACTGGAAAAAAAAAAGCAAAAAACAAACAAACAAAAACAAGCAAACTGCCTGTCTCTGAAGAAAGGCTCATCACTTGGCAGGGAAGCTCACACATTCTGATGCTGGTCCTGTGGCTCATGATTTTAATTTCTTGAGCATACAACAGGATTTTAAAACTATGAATTGACCATATATATTGGACCTTATATGTTGTCTTAATAATTTTTGCCCTGGGGCCAACTGGTACCATTTCCCCCTCATCCCCACTTCTTATAAGGTCCCAATGTCAAAACAAAGATGGATTCCAAGTTCACCCTGGAGAAACAAGATTACTTACAGAGCATGAGTAGAGTTACAGGTGGGTCATGATCCCTTTGGGGGTCAAATGACCCTTTCACAGAGGTCACCTAAGACCACCTGCAAATTACATGTTTACAATATGATTCATAACAGCAGCAAAATTACAGTTATGAAGTATCAACGAAAATAATTATAAATCTGGAGGTCACCATATGAGGAACTGTATTAAAAGGCCATAGCATTAAGAAGGTTGAGAACCACTGTCCTAAAGCAATCTTACTGGAAAATTTTCCCCTATGATGGATAATAGCTTCCTCAAGGCTGCATAGATGTCCCACCACCACCACCACCACCTGATCCTTCTGTCCTCCCTAGTTACTCACTTGCAGACTCTCTGTGAGACCATGAAGCTCTGTGCAATTAGGACAGAACTGCATATGCCTGGTTGAGAAGAGTGGCTGAACACCGAGGTGAGGAGCCAGTAACCCTCACTTGTGCCCTCCTTTTATGAGGGAAGGTCAAGCAACAGTCAGTAAGTCCAGCTGAGATGGTCTTGTGCAGCTAGGTACAGATGAACTCATGAAGATGAGGGCTGACTGGCTCAGAGAATAGTCCTGCCCAACAGATGTACACATGAGATAGCTGATCATTTGCTCTCTTTATCCAGTATCCCTCAGAAATGTAGAATCCCTTGCCGAGGAGTTCTTCCTGCAGCAGCAAGGGCTTCACTCTACTCAAAACAAATTAAACATCTCAGATTCAGGAGGTTCGTCCAGGAGAAGAGCCCTCCTCCAAGGAAGAGGTGTGCCTCACCTGTGGATCCCTAACTGCCAATCAGTTTTGAACCCCTACCCAGTACAGTCTTTAAAAAGCAAACGCTTCTTTAATGAACCAAAATTATTCCAACAGCTTCTCCTTTAAAAAAAAAAAAAGATTAAATAAGTGGCAATCTAGCTGGACATCTTACAACTCAACACTATGGCAGTGTTCCAGAGAAAAAGAAACAGTGGAGGAGTTTATCTGTATTAGTGAACTATGAATCTATTTTCAGTTCATAGTGTCCTAAAACTGCCTATTTGTAAAGCCTAGATAACCATGGAATAAAATATAATAGCAATGTATGATAATAAAATATTCTTATAACCAATAACAACACATAATACTAATGATGAAGCCCAGATAGTCCACTTAGCTATGGGGAACTCTCATGCCATTGGGAGGACTGGATTGCTATTTCTTGCCATGCAAATAGTCAACATTCAGGATTGTTTGTCAGCCTTGACTGTGACATGCAGTTGTTCAGTCAAGTTCAAAGCTGCCTACCTTGCATGCTATGCCCTGTACCAGTCTCTGGGCCAGCCCTGAATAAAGCAGGGAGAATGGATACCGTGAGGATAGACATTCTGCTGGCCACTGCTCAGGCCTCTTAGGCAGCAAGTAATTGACCTTCAGGCCCTCACTGTGCCACTCCTACCTACCTAGGAGGGATAAGTAGCTTGGTTTTGGCCACTGCTAACAAATTGCTACCTAATTTATTCCAGAGGCCTCCATACCTATCAGATACTTCACATATCCAGCGGGTCAGTAAGTCTATGGAGCAATCTCATAGCATTTATCCACTGATACAACAATGCTTGACTTGTAAATGCTCAGCTTGAGGAGGGTAAGAGGATGTGGGTTGATGTACACATCCATACATACACAAATGAATCCAGTATGAGTTTTACTGCATGTAGAGGACAGCATGTGATTTATAAATACCAATAAAATATGCAATATTCTTTACTATAAAGTCCTTATAACCCAATAACTTTTCCCCAGATGCATTTGTTTATTTATTTGAACCCCTATTCTGTAGCCAACAGTCACAATTAATACATAACTACAATTTTGATGTTAATATTGGCTGCTGTTTTCATTCATTTAACTGTAGCAAGACAAAAACAAAGCAATGAAATCCTCTTAGGAGCCTGACTTGCTTACCAATGATATAAGCAATTCCCTTGTTAAGTCAAATCATAGTTTTAAAGTATTAGAAGACTAATTTCTCAATTCTTTTCATGATTTGCTATGTAACTGCCAGAGACATTTTTCACTTAAAAATTTTATATGTATTTACTTATTTATGTGTATGTGCATATGCACACACACACGTGCAAGTGCATGTCATGACATGGTGGGGGTGTCAGAGGGCAACCTGAAGGAGTCAGCTCTCTCCTTCCATCGAATGGGTTCTGGGAGTCAGACTCGGGTCATCAGGTTTGGCGGCAAGAGCCTTTATCTACTGAGCAATCCTGCTGGCCCTGAAATTTTCACTTTAACCTGATTATTAATATTGTCTCCATTACTTTCTTAAATCTAGACCACGGATCAGCAAACTTCCTCTCCAAAAGACCAGAGAGTAAATAAATTAGGCTTTGCAAGTAACATATGGTCTCTGTCACATATTCTTTATATGTATGTTTTGTTTTTACAATTCTTTAAAAATGCAAAAAACTAAAAAGCCATCCTTTGCTTAGAAGCCACACCAAACCAGCCTTGGGTCAGGTCTGGAATGACAGTTTGCTGGTACTTGGCCTAGACAGCTCATGAAACAATAAAACAAGCTATGATTTATATCATCTGCTGATTCTATGGTAGAAATATCCCCTCCATGGACAGTGCCAAGATCCCGTGACTTCGCTGGACAGGTGCTGAGAAGGTGCAGCAGGGCAAATCACCCAGTGTTCAGATGTAGACACAGGCACACATAACCTCAAGAATGTAAGAGTAAAACAGTGAGCGAGGAGTCTGAGCATTTGCTGTCTTTTGATATTATTTATTCAGCTTTTCATTGATATAATTAATTTTTTTTTAGCTATAGTTGTGTTGAAGAATTTTCTAACGTTTTAGCGATTTCTAACAGTTAGGTGCAGCCTGGCACATCACACATCCTGCAGGGCTCCTCGGATCAGCTCTGGCTTCCTCTGTCTCTCTATCAATACCACCTCAAAAAGCCACACTGTCACACTGCATGGTCCCAAATTTGACATGGTAAGTTGTCATTTGTCTGAGCAAGGAAGCTCTCACATATCTTACTGGAGACATTTGGGTGGCAGCAGCTGGGCTTCTGAAGGATGACAGTATTCAAAGCACACTCCATGCTAATCATGGTAAGATAGTGAACTACTGAAGGTAGTAAGAACAATGGAAAATGGAAATAGCATCTCCCATACAGACGTCCAAAAGCATTAAGGAGAAGAATGAATTCACATGAAGCCACAAGGCTATATAACTATTAGGGAATTTAAAAACAAACGATAAAGGCTATGTAGCAGACCTTTTGGGGTGCCATTAGTGTTTGCTCACTACTCTAAAAAAAAAAAAAAAAAAAACCTGGACATTTACACATCTCTGCTCCCTGACTGTATCTCCGTGTAGTGCTGGCATAAAACTAGCAAAAACTAAGAATGCAGAGGAAACAGGCAGGTAAATTAACTCAGGCTACTTTTGTGGATGGCAGAGTCTAACAATAAATAAATAAATGCGGCCTTCCGATACCAAAACGTTGCTTTTAATCATCTAGAAGGAGTGGGTGCAAGAAAACGTTCCTGATATTGGGGTGTGCGGGGAGACTTTTGCCCTTAATTTAAATCATTGTTTTGCTAGGGAAATTTAATTTGGGGAAAAATGTTTTTCTAATTAACTGAATGACCGTGTGCTGTGCAAACAATGAAGATTCTTGTTTGAAAGTAACGCGTGGCCCTGCTCCTAGGACTACCAAGGGAATTTAAAATGAAAAAAAAAAAAAAAGCAGCTCTGACCTCACATTTTATCAGAGCTAAAAAAAAAAACTCCCCAGCTCCACACTTTTCATGTCAATTCCCAATTTAAAAGCCACAAGAGTTGATCGGGTTCGTGCTGTATGTACCAAGACACCTTTTTCTCAACGCTAGACATGGCTGCCTTGATTGTAATCTGGGTCTCTCAGCGGGTGCGCCCTTCCCTCGCTCTCTGCTCCTCTTATGCTGGTCTTGGCCTGCAAGGTTAGAAACTGCACATTTAGATGGCTCAGAGGAAGATTTCATAATGCTAGAGCTGGGCTGGGTAGTCTAGCCAAATTCCATTCATTAGCTCAGGCGCCAGCCAGAGGATGACCAGCAAGAATGCTGCTTTGGTTCCATAGAAGAGCTGAGAGGAAGTCGGAAATGCCCCCCAATCTTTTTTTCCCCTGTCAGTCTCTTTCTGTTTTGATTCCTAAGAAGCAGTATATGGACAAACGAAAGGTCCAAGATTCCGGAATATGGAAGACAGGAGTTAGTTGCCAACTCAACCCCTACTGGGGCAGCTCAACCAACCACCATTCCCATTTTGACTGTGTTTTGATCTATTCTGACACTACTACCTTTTTAAAAAGTACCTATGTATAGGTATGAGATTTGTGCATACATTAGACTTTAAGAATCCCCAAATCAGGAGTCAAATATCCAACCCACCTGTGCTTCCAGAGCCACCAACACTGCAATGAGGACTAAGCTGGGGGCCTTGGAGAACTGTACTAATCACCCATGGTTCCTGCCACACAGGAGCTTTAAATCTATAGAGGAGGCTTCTAGGACCACCAAGGGAATTAAAATTCTAAAATGCAAGCTGCTCTGACCTCTTAATGCAAAAGGTAAAATGAAGCAAGAAACAGGAGCTCCCTGAAGGACTCTGAACGTTGCTGGGAGAAGGGGGAACTGACAGAGATGCTTCCCCTGGGGAGCTACCAAACCCTACAGCACCAGGTCCTCTGAAGTAAGGGATGGAAGCTTCGGTGGAAGAGAGCATACTAACAGACAAAGCAGCATAAGCAATGAAGCTGGGGTGGAGAAAATATAACTCTCACAGCATAATCTTCCTGAGTACTCTCTGCACGAATGGGCTGGGGGGTCCCGTGACTTGGGGATCTGCAGGGTGGCAAGTTTTCTCTGTGTGATGCCAGTGCTGTTCTATTTTGTTTTTGGTTTTTTGGGGTTTTTTTTTGTCAACTCATTGATACAAGGATGTTTCTTGATGCTTTTGCTTTTCTATTGTCTTTCTGTCTTAAAATAAACCAGTCTGAGCCTTAGGAAAGTGTGCAGACCACAGCACCCTGCAGCTTGTGACGCACCTTCTAGAGAGGATGCTCTGTTTCTGCACCCACACACTTCAGAGCCATGAATCTTGACATCGAGTTTGTGACTCTGTCCATCACATCAAAGACTTCACATGTCAGGGCGAGACCGTCCAGAGCTCTTTTTCTTCCTAAACGT
Organism: Lophiomys imhausi; assembly: GCA_907164525.1. NCBI lineage: Eukaryota > Metazoa > Chordata > Mammalia > Rodentia > Muridae > Lophiomys > Lophiomys imhausi. The sequence goes on from CAJQZJ010001558.1 coordinate 6,246,270, forward strand.
CTGAACTGTATCTTATACAGCTGCCATTGGGTAACTGATGTGAAAGCTAGAACTTTTCAGACCTGTCTTAAGGTACTAGAACAGAATATCTGAGACTGGGTAATTTATAACAGAAAGGGGCTTTTATTTTGGGTCAGGGTTCTGGAAGCTGGAAAGTCCAGGTACATGATACCAACAAAGACACCATGCTTCTTCAACTCATGGCTGAAAGCAGAAATGTACAGAGGAAACGAAGCAGGGGAGACTGCCTTGCTTTGAGATGACCCACTCTTATGGTAACTAGCCAGGTCCCATAAGAACTGAGCACTCCTGTGTAAGTGGCATTACTTCCTCTTAAAAACCAGACTGTCTCGCAAGGGCACTTCTGCCTCTGAGGTACATGGGAGACCAAGTTCAGCATGGCCAGACAAACCATACTCAAACCATAGCACTGCCCCAAACGACTCAAGGCTTTTGAATCCTAGGCAAAACTTAAATATTTGTTAAGATTGCAAAGCTTGCCATTTGAATAGCCATGGTTACCTGGTGTAAATATGGGAGGTCACCATTCTGAGCCACAGCCTGACTCTAACGGGCACTGACGCCTTTTTCTGCTCTTTTTCAGTTGTTAGGAGCCACCGCATGGTTTAACCCTGCTTCTGTTTCCCAAACTAAACGGAGACAGTTTCTATGAGCTTAGTTTTCAAATTTTGTATCTTATCTGGTTTTAGAGTTTATCTATATAGTTCTAGTCCTCCAGGGATTTAGAGAATGCTTATATGTGGTTTTCTCAGGGCTCTGCTACGGAGTGTTTAAACTTCCTACAGAGAGTTTTCCAGGGGGAAGCATGCTGTTGCCTTCCTAAAATCTGTTGCTCTCAAGGCAACTTCTACTCACTACTCTCTACTTCTTTAGCTGACCAGAAGCAACTTCCATTTTCATGTACCTTCAGGACAAAAGGAGCCACACCACCCCCACTCTCTCCACCCCCAACCCAAAGAAGTGCAAGGAGAAGAAACACTCTAAGATTGGGTGGTAACCCCCAAAGCAGAACCTACCTCCTCACAAACCTGCTTCTGGCTTTGTTTTGTCTGACAAGAAGCCAGGTCCTCATGTTCTACTGAAACATGTTTTTGTAAAGCACATTTCTATACAGTGTAAATACTTTTTGTTCAGACAAAAACAGTGGTTTCTTCAGAAATGTTAAGCATTGTATCTTTGATTAAAGTCCCACTGATCACTTGCCAGGCACTCTGTTATAATTCTTACTAAAGTTTCCTCTGATTTGAGGCTGTCATCTGAATTGTTAGACCAGAGTCCCAGCCCTTCCCTGAAAAACTTCAGCACGGGATCTGTGTTGGGCTCTTCTTCCTATGGATTGGGGTTTAGATAAGAGTGTCCCCTATTACTTGGAATCTCGGGTGACAGGAGTTGATCCTGAAATTTCTATACGCTTCTGGTTCTGTTGACTTGAGAAGATGGCTCTCTGGCTGACTGTGCCTGCTGTTGGCACAGGTGTGTCTCAGTGTATGTCCCTCTGAGAGGTTCCCGTTTTGCAGTCAGACTCAGGAGGCGCTTGTTCCACCATTGCATAACATATGTCAGTGTGATTGGGTCCTCATGCTCTGCATCAGGGGACAGAAAGGAGCCTAGGTATATGAAAAAAAAAAAAAAGAAAGAAAAACCTATCCTGGAATTGAATTGGCTGTTCAGGCCAGTAATTCATACAAGTCAGAGGAGCATCAGAACTCTGTCTTCCTGAACAGCGTCTGGGCTACACAGCTGTGGTGCTTGGTACTTGGCTCCCAGAGACTACGAAGGAATCCCAAGAAACAGGTGGAGATGTCTCATCACTGTAGCAGGAATTAGAGCAGTGGCTCTCAACCTGTGGGTCTCGATCCCTTTGAGGGTAAAACAACCTTTTCAGAGGGGTTGCCTAACACCATCAGAAAACACAGATGTTTACATTATGATCATAACAGTAGCAAAATTACAGTTATGAAGTAGCAACGAAATGGTTTTATGGTTGGGGGGTCACCACAACTGTACTAAAAAGGGTCACAGCACTAGGGAGGTTGAGAAACACTGGCTTAGAGGAAGACAGTTAACGGGGGAAGTACATAGACTCACATCTCCCATGCTGAAGATATGGAGTTCTTGGTTCCTAGATCCTATTTTCTTAGCCGGTTCTTTTCTGAGGGTAAGATCCAGGAATCCTCTCTCAGAGGCCTTCCTAAGAAGTGTGGTTGAATTCTTATAAAACACATACACACACACACACACACACACACACACACACACACACACACACACACGCACACACATACCTGGTACAGAACAGTTAAGGGTATTTTCATTTCTAGAGTTTTGTTGTTCCTGCTACTGTTTATGTTCAGTTCAGTGTGACATTCTACTCTGATCACAAAGTTCTCTCACTTTCACTTTAAGAGACTGCTTCTTCAAGAGCTAGCAGCTCATAAAAAGAATAAAACATTTTGAAAAAATTATACAATTTAGTATGCAATATATTAATGTATAATTAATATAAAGAAGATATATATCTTCTTTAAAGATCTTTATGTATTATATTTAAGGATATATATTGCATATTATATATTATATTATATGTAAAGATATATGTTTATACATAATTTATATATTATATATAATTAAAAGTATATATAACTAATTATATATATATATATATATATATCTTCTTTGAAGTATATATGAGACCTAGACAAGGCCTGTCATGCCTACAATTAGAAGGTAGAGATAGGAGGATCATCATGACTTCAAGGCCAGTCTAGGCTATATAGAAAGTTCCATGCCAGCTTGGGTAACAAAGTGAGACTCTGCCTCAAACAAATAAACTATATATGTATGGGTTTCATGGTATGCAGGATAAGGCAATCCAGGCATGCCTTTCAAGCTGATATATAATCTTATTCATTTTATTCTAATTATATTTTATAATATGTCTGAGAGTTTCAAAGTCAGGAGACAGGAAAAGATTGACATTAAAGAAAAATATCACTATTTTGTAGAAAGTACTTTTGTGAGGATGTGATTATTTGTGTGTATACATGCACAAACAACAAGATATATACATGGTGCCAGGGAGGGAAATAATGAGAGGCACTTCTCAGGTTTCTCACAATCAACAAGAGAAAAGGCCACATATCATAAAACATAATACAGTGTTAATGTGAACAAAGTATGCTGGGATACTTTACACAAAATTTATACAAATCAGGGCTATTTAATTAGCTGAGAGCCCTAGAGTTGACTTTGCTGGGTCACTCAGGCTTATCAGCATTTCACCAAGCAAAGATGGGAAGACAAGAAGTCACAAACAGCCACGTATACAAAGTGATCGGTTAAATGGGAGCATACAACAGAAAGCCCCTTTTCCTGCACATGGCCAAGGACGAAGACAGCACTCCTGCCTGGGGCCAAGCATGTAGGTCCTTGAAGCCTTATTAAGATTTCATTTTATCTCCAAAGTAACTAGGCTAGATGAAGAAATTTTAGGAGGAAGGAAAAAGAGTGACTTTACTCCACAGTTCAACTTACTGTATGAGGACCACCTGCGAGGATGAAGAGCCAAGCAGAAACCTCAATAAGGAAGCTCCTGGGCGCTGAGGCTTGTAGCTATCAATGTCTGTTCCAGGGTTACCACAACGCGAGAGGAAATGGGGAGCTGACAGGAGACATTTTGGAAATGGAAATTCTGTGTTTACTCATCAATTGGTTGTAAGGAAGTAGGAGAAAGACAACAAGGCAAGGATGCTCTGAGACTTCAGTTTGGTGGTCCGACAGATGGAAATTCAATTTGCTAACATTGAGAAAATACTCTTGGCAAAGAGACATGCTTAGGGAAAATTCAGACAAAGCAAAGGTACTCGTGGGGAAATTTACAGGAGGAAGCTAGAGAGCAAGAGAGAGGCCATACCTAGAGTCACACTTTTAAGACCCACAGAGACACAAAAGATATGTCCAGCATCAGGGGCAAGCACACAGAGTAAAAGAAAAGGCAACAACCCCCACCCACTACCCCAGCCCAGGAACACAGCATCAACTGGAAAGGAGAAGAGTGTGAACCAGGAAGAACCTAGACAGAGACCGTGAAAGAAGTAGGAGAAATGGAGGAGGAATGATGTCCAGTGAGTGAAGAAGGCAAGCTGGACTTTCAGGGGACAAACTGGTGGGCAGGGAAGAGAGAGCAGCTCCAAAATGAGGAATGGATGACCCACGGGCAGCAAACTGAGAACCACTTTGACTTAATTGCCAAATATTGAAGTGTCATAGAGAATATATCATAAATCTTCATGTCTCTTGTTTGTCGTCAAGAGGTTTTTCCACGTGACTTCAGCTCCTAAGATTCCTGCTTCGTTGCTGCTTGCTCTTAGTCCCTCCTGTATGCAAACAGTTACGTAAGATGCTAAACTAGCTACCACGTGTGCTGTCCAATTCATCTTCCTGACTGTGGCCTGTGGAACAGTGGAGGATGCTGGGAAAGGATACAGTCAAATACCACAATGGGATGTTGGGGTTTGGGTGATCTGAGTGTGGATGAACACCTACTTTGGGGACGGTAGAGGAGAGGGGCACTGGACAGATCAGTCACAAGCTCCAGCTCCAGGAAAAGCTGCAGAGAAAAGCTGAGAGAAGGCTGGGTAGGTGGGGAGAAGTGGTTAGTGTCTGAGGCACGACACACTGGAGGAAGAGGGTGTTTTCAGGAGAATGAGCTGAATGAGGAAGTGAACAGGAAGTGTCTTCATCTGAGATGAGAATGTATCCAGGACTTCGAAAAAATCATTTTCAGTAAAAGGAGGCAAAGTCAGACTTAGGAAGTAAGAAGGGTCCTAATGGATGCTTTGCTGCTTGCATTCAGCAACTCATATATTGGATTTCTGTATTTAATGACCCTATTATTTATGATGTGCCCGACTGCATGTTTGTGTACACAGACACACAGTGTCTTTACATAGCATGTAAAGCAGGTCTCATGGACAAAAATTAGGGCCATTCACCCCATAGACACTTCAATGAAAGATGAGTTAAATGCCTATGGTCTAGTGCATCTTGTTGACTTAGGTTTGTGTAAGTACAGTCTGCAATGTTCTTACAAGGAAATTACCTAATAATGAATTTCACAGAACACATCCCTGTCATTAACCAATGCATATGTAATATGCATTCCAGCTCACGTTAAGAACATCACAAAAATGCATGCATACTATCATATAAATTATAGCTATCAAGATTTTTAAACTTACAATGTATATAAATGAGGATTGATTTATTTTTCTCTGGATGGGGGGTGGCTCATCTCTAAAAAGAAGAAGTGAACTTAGAAAGTGACAACATCCAAGAAGGATTGTGAGCTATGCAAGGATTGGGGGGGGGGGAGGCTGTTAAAGGTGTTTCTTGCAGCACTGCTTGTCTTGTAACTAAGTCTGGTCTTATTCTCCTCCCTCCACCCCCACCCCACCCCCACAGTGGAATGGAGCATGTCTAAAGACTTTTCCCCTTTGGCTGGGGAGATCATCATGGACAACCTGCAGACCTTAAGGTCCACAATCACAGGACTTGCAACGGTAAGTCTCCTGATAGATTTGCCACACTCTACCTTTTGCACTGGGGTGTTGGTAGCAAACGCCTACTCTCGAAGCATCAGTCAACACCCAGTCCTCTGGCAACAACTGTCATTCGTTAAGCATGATATGTCTGGTACCCATAATCTGAGTCTCACAAAGGGGTGAGCAGACAGCATGAACCACTTTGTAAGCTGCCATGTTCTGAGGAGATCAGAAAGAGACTGGCCTCATGCGAGCCTTGCAAGCTGCTGCTTTCTGGATCGCAGTCTAATCTCCAGGGGGATCAAAGGCTCCGAGAGATCCAATTTTGACTCCCTGTCTGATGGTAAAAATAACAGCCTCATCTAGCCCTCACCCCCACTGCCTCATTGAGATCAGTCGTCAATTGGAGTCACACAATTTCCTGAGAGAAATCCTTTTCCTCTGATTAAAAAGAAAAAAAAACTGCCTAAATCTGCTACCACAGAAAAGAAACTTATACATGGCAAAGGTATAATCTCTCTGTAACATAAAGTAACTATGAATGAAAAACTGGAACTAGCCATGTTTATTTGTTTAACCAAACTAACTCAAATATTAATTATTATTTATGAATCACAAATAAGCATTCAAAATGCAAAAAATAAAAACACATAACAAATCTGCTCAAACTGAGGAAACTGTATTTCTTCAAACAATTACCATTCAGAAGATATATATATATATATATATATATCTTTAAATCAAGATCTTTTAAACATAGCCTTAAACTTTTAAAATCCAATTCAAATAATTAATATCTTAAGACTTTCATATGAGAGGAGCAGAGAGATATTTCTGCTGTTTTCTTAGAGGTTAGCCAATTAAAATAGTTATCTATACTATATAATCCTGAAACCCAACATTAAAAAGCTGCCGTCCAGCTTATTCTAAGAGAATTCTTAGTGGTTTTGTCGCCACCAAGAATCCTGACTTTTAGTCCTAATCGCATGTGTACACCAGAGAGCAGAACTGTGGATTACCAGAGCAAACAAAGCCCCCCGAGTGGGTGGCCCCAAAGATGCTATCAGCAGAAGACTGGCTCCAACACCATGGCTCGCACGGTGGAAGGAAGCCAGGAAGAACCCCAGGGAATTTCCATTGCTTAAAAGAAAAAGTGATATCGTGATAAAAATGGAAAACTCTCCACAGAGTGGTTCTCTGACATCTAAACTAGCTTCTCTAGGGATGAGGTTTTCCACTCCACCATCCAATGAGAACAGTACAGACATTCCCCTGGGCATATAAATGCCTGGAAGTGGATTTATAGTTCTAGGCCATCCCTATAACCCTGAGATGCATAAAGCCCAATTTTCAATGTTAATGAAAAAGGTGTTAACTTCATCATATGGTAAGGTAATATCATTGAAATCCTAGCAAATTCTCTACAAAGATTTTTTTTTAAATGCAAACATCATTTTACATTTATAGCAAGCAACTGTTCTCCCAATATTGGCTTCTCTAACACCCCTTTGGTCTCACAGAAAAAGAAAAGAAGAAGAAAAAAACTGAAGAAAAGGAACCTCAAAGCAAATATTTAAACCATACAAAATATTTTAAGGGATTATCAGTTAAAAAAAAATCTACTCCTTAACTCTTAATGCCATAAAAAGACAGGAAAGAAAATAGACCATTCTTTCAATAGTGGCTTTAAGATTGAAGTCACATCAGAAAGTTGACCTTTTTTTCATGCTTGAACATCTGAGTAAAGGATGCTCAGTTAAGCACTATTTATTGCAGCACAAAGTGGAAAGAATCCCGGAGCCCACTGTGCGGGGCTGGCTGAATAAACGAAGGCCTCTGCTCATAGTGAAGTACTACGCAGCCACTGAAAGAATGAGATCTGCCTCCGTGTGCTTGTCTGCAAAGTTGTTTGTTGTAGCTTGCTAAATTTTCTAAAGTAACTTGACCAGCTAGCTACAGGAGACTGGTAGCTGTTGGCTCTGGGGAGGGGAAAATAAATAGAAAAAGGAGAGGGTAGGAGACTGTTGTTCTTAGTAAACCTTGTAAAACTGTGTGGATTGGAAGAATTTGTGTGTTTATGGTGTGTGTGTGTGTGTGTGTGTGTGTGTGTGTGTGTGTGTGTGTTTTCTTGGGCTTTTGTTTTTATTTTGTTTTTCTATTTTCATTTATTCTATTTTTTATTTTGGTTGGATTTTTGGTTTTTCATCTGTTGGTTTTCTAAATAGAGGAAAAAAAGGCAAGTTTGGTGGGTGCCAAGGTGGGGAGGATCTAGGAAGAGTTAGGGTAGGGGAAACTGTGATCAGAACATTATATGAAAATTTGATTTTATACATACAAATATATATATATATTTGTATATACATATATATGTATATATATATAGAGAGAGAGACAGAGACACACATACATGGGGTGAGAGAGGGAGAGGGAATTGGCATATGATTTAGAGGCATAGAGAATCAGGAAAAATAGGTACGATATTCCAATTCTGAAATCTAGAAAATGCACAGAAACTAAGAGAATTCTTCAAGTGTGATGAATTATAATGCCTGATGCAGTGTCCTATTTAATTCTTTGCAGGGTCAGCAGTATTTTGTTCAAGTCTCAGCTTACAACATGAAAGGATGGGGACCAGCTCAGACCACAACACCAGCGTGTGCCTCTCCCTCTAGTAGGTGGTAGCTACTTCCAGGATGGCAACATGCTCAACTCCTCCATCCTGTGGGTGCCCCTGCCAGCTCTCCTCTCCCCACAGCTTCTCAGAGCAGCATCTGGGAAACAGCAGAATGATCCCTCTGCAGAAGTGCTCACAGGAGGGCAGCTCAGGGAAGAGAAGAAGGCATTTGAAATCACAACAGTTTGCTAACAATGATGTCTTTCATTACTTGTAGCCTTCAGAGGTTACCGAAAATCTCAACCTCTACTCAATACCTGTAGAATGGGTCTAAGTCACATCCTTTCACAGGGATTTATAGGGATGGAGAGGACACCATGAGAGTAGCCAGCCCATTTTAGTTTTTGTCTTCCTTCCCTAGCCTGCAGTGCCCTTTACAATGAGCCCAGCACCTGGGTTATATTTTCATCTTTTCAAAAAGCTACTAATGTCATAGTTAAGAGTCCTGCCATGAGCCTCTGGTAAGAGTGAGAACAGCTTAATCATTTAAGGAACACAGCTTGTCTCTCATTCAAATGCCTTATGACTATCCATTTCTTTTTACCTCACTTTACATACCCCGGAGCTAGTGTAAGGAAATTAAGATGCAGGTAATTGTGCACAAAATGTGCACCTCAGCACCACATTAGCAATAAATAAATATCATGTTATATCATCAAGTAGCTAAATAACAAAGAAAACAAATATCCAATATTAGTGTAAAAGTGAAGTGTGGTATATTCGCATCCATATTGAAGAACCAAACATGATTAATCACCAAAAATACATGTCTAAAAATCCATTGTGTAGGAATGTACAAAAAAGTCCTATGTACAGCCTTTATGTAAAATAACAATAATAATACAAAATGTAGGAATTCCATGCATTTAACCATTAGTTCATCTACAATTAGCCAGGATGTGTTTAGATCGCTATCAAAATTTAACAGTGGGTTGGGGAAATGGCTGACTTGGTAAAGTACTTGCCACACATGCAAGAGGACCTGACGTTGATTCCCAAAACCCACATGAAAAACCAGGTGTTGTTTTGTAATCCCAGTGCTGGGGTTGGGACAGAAACAGAAGGAGCCTCAAGCTGTCCAGCGAACTCTAGGCTCAGTGAGAGACCCTGTCTCTAAAACCAAGATGGATGACAATTAAGTTTCATCTCTGGCCTCCACATGTACACATACACACACATGTACACACACATGTACACACACACACATTTAACAGTAGATACCTAGATTATGAGTTTGCTTATTTTTCAGTTGATGTGTTTGTATTTTTCAAATGTTATAACAGCCTTTTACCCACACACACTTTATGTGTGGTGTCCCTCCTTACTTCACAGAAGTCTTTCATGTTTCCTGCTGCCTTGTGGATGAGCATTGCTGTCATTGGCATCTATAGCATTATCACCATCAGAGATAACCTCTATAAGACTCATTCTGTTCAGGGCATTAACCTAAGGACGTTATACAGTAGGCTTGACCTCTTTGATGAGGAGGAAACTATTAACACAGAGACATATTTACAGAGTCCAACCTTTGAACAGTAATTCAGATGGAGGCTTCTCAGAGCCACATCACTGGTACACAGCTGAACCATGATTCAAAACCTGAATTTGTTGTGACTCTTCCATGTCTTCTACGGTAACTAGAGCCCTATTATCAGACAGAGAAGTAGACTGAAGACCAGGCAACCATACTTAGAATTGAGTGGTTATGCAGGGTTACACATGACCTTGGACCACCAAGGCCAGTGTTCTCCAAGGTCCCTGACTTCATTTGATGGTCTCATCATCAGTCTTGTTTGGAGATTTCCACTGCTAAAGATCTATCAGAAACACATGCTTGGAATTGCAAGATCAAGACACTAAGGAGCTAATCCTACTGGCAAGGGTAGGGGTGTGTGTATTATTAGAGATGGAGCAACAGAAACCACAAAAAAGACCAGTCTCAGTTAACCTGGAAGCACAGGAGGGAAACTGATTCCAAAGGTACACCCCACACAAATTCTGATCTGCATATGAGGCATTGGCTTCTACAGCTCAGATGTCTGGGTTCTTTAAGCTGCACATTCTGTTCAGACTCCTCTCTCACAAGCTCATGTGTAGACCTCTCTCCAGAATGACAGAATGGTTGTTGGGTCTTAGACAAGTCATTTATTTATTGGTAATTAACATAGTTAACAGCAATGATTTCTAAAACAGTATTTGATTAGCGAGGGTAGCTGGCAAAGAACTGAAAGCCTAGCATATGGTTAGAGTTGCTGCAGACATGCCATATCACTTGGAAAGAACAATATAAAAACACTTTCATTCTATTTATAAACAGAGTATGACATTGTGATGTAACATGTATCAGTATTCAGATATTTACTAGAGGACAATGTACTCTAACATGACAGAGTAATTGGAAATTTGGTAATATGTTCCAGTAAGCTATAAAACTTTTCTTTATATTTTTACAAAAGGCCTTAATGTGTTTTTATAGACTTATGTTATATGGTATGGTACATAATAAGAGAAAAGCACCCAGACAGGCTTGTCTGAGTTACGATCAGGAAAACCCTGATATGACCAGTGAGTGTAAGCTCTGCATTGTGTTGCGATTGAAGTGTCTCATTACCAGAACAGTGAGCTGCATTATGTGGAACAATCTGCCCTTTTCCTACCATGTGAAGTTTATTCCTGTCAGGTTCCTGATTTCTTAATATATTTTCAATTTTCTCCCTCATCCCTGAAGTCTCCTATTTTATGTAGTCATCAGAACTTTCCAAACATCTATGAGCAAAAAAACTCATTCTTTCCAAAATGTTGGCATTGTTCGGTACTTGCTGGGCTGCAACTGAGCATTAGCAATTTTCTTATGTATCATAAAGTCATCGGAGCCAGCTCACCTCTGATGTAACAGGGCTAAGCTGAAAAGCTGAGGCCCATTTCCCCACCACCTCGCCTCTTGTACTGATGATGACAGCATTAAGGCTCATTAGGACATATTAGCATGTTCAAGTCCATGTTCTAACTCAGCCACCCAGGACTATTACTGGACACACTCCTGCTCATCCTCGATGTACCATGGGCACTTGAAAGGCATGCCTCCAACTAAAGGAACCATGACCCATGCGAGTCCATGAGGGCGATGTTTACTCTGTGTCCAGACGCAAGCTGCTCTATAAATAGGCCAAAGGTCTCTGGCAGTTATTTCTCTAAACTTCAGATGTGCCAGCCTTCCTGAACACAATCGTTCTTGTATCCCCAATGCCTCGCCAATGGCATACTGGGCATTTCCTATGTGCCGGGGATGCTACTTCACCCATACTCTTTCTTTGAAATCTCATCCTCCAAAAGAGTTTAAAAACTGACTTTGCAGAGGATAAAAGTGAGGCAAAGAGAAGTTCAGCCATGGCTCCTGCCCACAAGGAACAGAGAGTCTACAAAAGGCACCTGTGCCAATCTTCTGTCTCCAGGGTTGACCACAACTAAGCCCCAACACACAAACTCCAATTAATATCTCTCTTGCCCAAAAGAAAATACAAATGTGCACAGCATAATGGAATGAGCATGAACACTACACACAAGGTCACTAGACCATGTCACAGTGCTGGCTAGGCCACCGAGCTGAGTGAGACTGGTCTGGAATGGGGAAGGGATGTTTGGGCTTCATCTTCCTCAAAATAAAATGAAGAACTGTTCATAGGAGAGAATGTGAAGGAAAGGGGACTTTAAAATGTATGAGGCCCCTTTCTTCTTAGATAATCATCAGATAGGTTAAAAAGTAGTGTTTCCATACTGAATCTCCTTCAAGTCTTATTTACAGAATGCCTGTCACGGGACAGGCATTGTGCCAGATCCCTAATATAGTTCTCATTTCATCCTCATAAACCTCTCACAAGACAGACACCATCCTCATTTTTCAAATTAGGGAGTGAAGGCCCTGTTGATAGAAAGGACTTGCCTGCAGTGAGCTGGGAACAGGAAGAGCCAATGCTCATATTGGAGCTTTGCAGACCCCCAATGACATAACTTTAACTTTTCCTACCTGATGTAGCTTGGACCTTCTCTGGGCTAAGCTGACCACCAATGATGTCCTAAATGTCTGCATTCCTGGGCCTTGCATGGACTGACTACTGTGAGATGCTTGGACCCATCTGCCGTGAAGTGCTTGAGTGTCTGAATGAAGAAGACTCTATACTTTAAAACGATTCTGTCAGGGAAGGTTCTGAGACTGACTGGGTTCCCTAAGGTGGAGTGAGTGACTAGCCTTCATGGAGATGTAGTTGAAGTCGCTGCTTTTGAAACATTTAGAAAGAAAAACTAGAAGAAGAAAAATGGAAGCAAGAACGGACAATGATGTGACTGGCCTGCTGGGGAAAAGCTAGAGCTGAAGACAGTGGAATTGCAATCTTGACATTAGCCCCATATGAGTTATTACTCTTGATATCATTACAGCCAAATGGAATGAAAATAGAAGGGGGAGAAAATCTCAGTGGGGACTGCAATTTAAATTTGCCATGTAAGCTAATACTGTATATTTAGAGACTGAGCAGACAGGGTGGTTGGTGGCTCGGAGTATGTGCGGGGGCTGCTGTGCCAGCTAACCAAAGCAGACATTCATTAGAGCAAAATGTAGATTTCCATTTCTTGGCATCTAACATGGGCTCTTTCCTTGGAAAGAAATGTCAATTTGGCCAAAAGTGTGAAACCTACAATAAAAGCATTGGGACTGTGGATTTCATCTAGTCTGCACATTCCCACCCATCTTTCCTACTGTGAAAATCCAGTTGAAACTTGGGGTGCTTGGTGAAGATGTAACAGGGGTACTGATCAGGACAGGGGATGCTGAGAAGGCGAGGGGGCCAGGAGAGGAGATATTGGACTTCCAAATTTCATATTTCTTTTGGCTCTCAAGTACCATTTTCTCTTGCCCCAAAACTGCCCAACACAAGAAGCCAACCACAATTACTGTTTTGCATAGGGCTCTGGACAATGGCAGCTCCCAAACCGTCGCCATTGCCTGCCAGTTCTGCGTGTGCTGGGTGCTCATCCACGGAGCCTGTGGGCAGTGAACACAAAACCCCAGCACCTCGGGCAAGGCTAGGCAGAAGCTGCTTGGCTTTAAAATGTCCCTCTGTTTGCTTCTTTTGTTCAATAGACTGGAAAGACTATGACGACAGAGAGCCCAGACACAAGGGACAGAGCGAGGTTCTGGAGAGCCTGCTGCAGCAGGTCCGAGCCCTTCATCAGCATTACAGCTGCCGGGGTAAGGATAAAATCTGTGCTGGGCCATAGACTGAGGTCTCAGTGGCGCCGGTAATTTTAGCAGTTTCCTAGCTGGGTCATACCTTCTCATTCATCAGGGAAAAAGAGATATTAATATTTGTACATCTGGAATCACTTTACAGCACTATCTTGCTTGGACCCCTCCCCCTCTTTCCCTCCCCTTCCTCTCTCCTTCTCTCCACACAAAAGCCTAAAAATAAGCACAGGAAAAGCAACAACAACAAAGCAAAAAACCACAAACAACAGTTTCTACTGCTGTCCTCATCTCTCTGAATTGGTCCTTCACAAGACTCCTCTGTGAGCCCTATGAGATAAACTCCCTCAACATTTCGGCCCCCCGCCCAGCATCGTAGAGGGAGCTCCAATAATGACAAACACACCAAGTCTTCACATTGATGGATAAAATAACTTACAATGCATTTTCACATCCACCATGCCAAAATTTCATCCTCACTCTGGCCATTGCAAGGGAGGCTAAGTTGGTTTGCCCAACATCATAATGCCAAGATGTGGCCTAGGATTTGTGGTGCCATGTCCTCCTGCTTTGCCTCATTTTTGTCCCCCTGAACTTTAATCCCACCTTGAACTTTAGACTTCCTCCATTGCTTGGGTGGGAGTAGAGCTCACCTCCTCTCCATTTTAGCCCCACTGTACCCAGAGACTTTGTGAGATGCTTTTTAAAAGCTTCTCTGTTGCTTGGGCAGCTCTGATGGGACAGGGTCAGGTTTGTGTAATGATTCGTGGAAGAGGCACTTAGTTTTATTTGGAGAATTGAAGCCTCCATAAAGTTTTCATTTTCCATGCTCCCATCAGATCGCCAACCACTCTGAGCTCTCTACATTCAGGGCACTGCTGAGCCCGCTGGGTAAAACAGCCATGACTCAAGCTAAGATGCTGCACATGGTGCTTAGACGAGTCATAAATCATACTTAGCATTAGCAAAAAGTTTCCCAATTACTGTATAGCTCTGACAGCAGGGCCCTTCAGAAGCACTGGCTCTACCTGGAGATGAGGGCTCATTAGGAGATGTGAATATGTATGAGAGCAGCTGGAGAAGGAAACCCAAGTGGGATTTTCATTTCCCAGGTCTCTAGGAAGACTTGACACCTCTCTGCACCCACACCCCCAAAAAGAAGAGCTGCAACATTCGACACTGACCAAAGTCCATTCAGTTCTGGGTTCCCAGGGCTCATTCAATCAAGTTGGGTGTTACCAGGGGCCATCTTTCTTCTGCCTCTCCCTTGTTCTCCTACCTACTAGCTCCTGTAGGAAAGCAAGGGTGACCTAGAAGGTGGACAGGTGTTCTTTGCAATCCATGGCCACTTTCCATTTGGTACTCTGAAAAAGAGAGCTGAAACTGCCCATGATTTTTGATTTTTGGTTTTTGATTTGTATATTACTGAGGATTCAGATGCTCTCCCTATTACTACACGATCACTATCCTGATACAGTCTCTTAATT
>CAJQZJ010001558.1:6266233-6322700 GCA_907164525.1 Lophiomys imhausi
ATTAATAGTTAAGAAATTGTTGGTGTTTGTTATAAGTGAATTTAGTACTAAATAAGTGTTAAATAATAATTTAAAAGTTCGGTTTCACTATCCAGTGACCAAGAAATGGTTTCCCGCATAGCCCAATTATTTCTGTAATTTCCATTCCACTCTTACCATGCATGCACATGCCCTTTCCCCAACCATAGGAGTGCACATAATATTAGGAATGATGTAGCTAAGGAATAAAGTAGACCTCCCCAAAAAGGGACGTTTTAAAATCTGTTAAAGTATACTCTGGGCATTGAAATAATAAGGGCAATGTGAGAGATGCAGCAGTACATGGGGGGCTCAAGAGCTCAGATCAGGTAAGGTTAAGAGACACTGAATTCTTCATCCATCTCCTGGAAATGTAAGCTAGACATCAGAATATTAAAGATCACAGTAAAGAACCTAGCAAATTTGATTAAGCAAGGATTTTCCAGATTCTTCGGAAAATAAACCTTTTCCCATAGAATTAGTACTCTATGGTGTAAACCTCGGGAAAGGCTGACCTATGGCCCCTCAAGATAAAATAAATTACCTACAGACAAAAAGCAATGCTTCTAAGATGATTCAACATAACTCTGGGTTTCAAAGTATAAGCAGAGGTTGTGTAAAGATCGCTCACAGAGAACCACGAAGATATTATTTTGAATATTCAACTACATCGAGATAATGTGGTTTATTGGGAATACAAACTTTTATAAATATAAAGGTTTATAAATCCTGAAAATAGAAAAAAAAATAGTTACCCTGAGTCCTAGTTCTACCATTTAGAGTTTTTGGAAGAGCATTTAACCTGCCCCCATCAGAGCTTCTTCATCAGAAAATCAGGCTGTCTAACTTACAGTGCTCTGAAGAGGAATAGATTCAATACAGCCAGCATGGTAGAAGCCCCTCACAAACTCCAGCTCATTTTCAGTCATTGTTGTTGTAAGTGAAGAATGCCACCACTCTCCATCCACAGTGACTGACTGACACATCCTAGCTTCAAAGCATAGGCGTGACTCCACGGTACCGAGCTGGGTACTCACCAATGCCCAGCAAATTCCCCAGTAAAGGCAAAGAAAGGCCTCTCTAGTCCTCCCCAAATCCTGCCCAATCAGCACCAAAACCTTTCAAGTCCTTTCAGTATGGAAGTATATGCCCTGCAAATTGCAGAACTGTATTTTTTCTTGCATTATTTATTTCTTCTACCACCATTACCCTCTTTCCTCTCTTCTTTCCTATTAGAATTCTTTGTTGTTGTTATTGTTTATGTATTGCTTCAGGTTACATTTCCATCACAGTGCCCTCATTCCACCCCTCCCGGTTCCACCCTCTCACCCTTTCCTCCCTCTTCCACCCTTCCTACTCCTCCAATGTGGAGTGTCCCTACATATCAGCCCCTCTCAGCTCAACAGTCATATATATATGCAGGCTAAGAGCTTCCTCTTGCACTGGGGGCCAACATGGTGGCAATTCCAGGGCAAGTTTTTCCCTTAATAGGTAACAAGGTCTATGTTCCTGGTCCTTTTGATGTATTGGTTGTAGGATAGTTATCCCTTACTATATGGCTAAAATCCAATTATAAGTGAGTAGATGCCATGTGCAACTTTCTGAGTCTTGGTCAGCTCACTCAGGATGAGTTTTTCCAGTTCCATCCATTTGGCTGCAAATTGCATGATTTCGTTGTTGCTGATAGCTGAGTAGTATTCCATTGTGTAGATATACCACATTTTTTATCCGTTCGTCGGTTGAGGGACATATGGGTTGTTTCCAGTTTCTAGCTATTACAAATAAGGCTGCTATGAACATAGATGAGGATATGTCCTTGTGGTTTGGTAAGGAATCGTTTGAATGTATACCCAGAAGTGGTATGGCTGGGTCTTGAGGTAGGGCTATTCCAAGTTTTCTAAGATATCGCCAGACTGATTTCCATAGTGGTTGTACAAGTTTGTACTCCTACCAGCAATGGAGGAATGTTTCCCTTTCTCCACAGCCTCGCCAGCATATGTTGTCTTTTGAGTTTTTGATCTTAGCCACTCTGACAGGTGTGAGATGGAATCTCAGAGTCATCTTGAGTTGCATTTCTCTGATGATTAAGGATGCTGAGCATTTCTTCAAATGTCTCACTGCCATTAGGGATTCCTCCTTTGTGAATTCTTGTTTAGCTCTGTTTCTCATAGTCCTTTTGTTTTCTCCCTCCACCTTGTTTTTCTGTTTGCTTGTTCATTTGTTTGTCTGTCTGTTTGTTTGTTTGTTTGTTTGTTTTTAACGTAAAGTCTCAGCATATACCCTAGTTGATTTGGAACTCACTATGCTGACCAGGTTAGCCTTCAACTTGCAGTGATCCTCCTGCCTCGACCTCTTCAGTGCAGGGATTTCAGCTGTGTACCACCATGCCTAGCCCCCAGTTCCTTCCAAATTTCTTTCATGTTCCCCTCTACTTTCTATCCTGACATCATCTTGCTCAACTTTCTCAAAAATGTGTCACTTTCCTTTTCTAAGATTTCTACTGGATTTTTAAGTTTACATTTTTAATTCTCAATGTTCTTTTGTTCTACTGTTAAAAAAATAAATAATCCCAGTCATTATACGAGCTCAGCATCTTGTCTCTCAGAATGTTAATGACAAGCTCTATTTTGTTCCATTTTACATTTCCTCAGCATAGTCTCCCTTTTCTCTGGCCTTTGTGTTTCCTGGTGGGTATACTTAGCTGTCTAATGAGCCTTCAGTGCTTGCTCAGATTTAAAAAAAGAGAGATCAATAGCCACTAGGGATGTGGACAAGGAACTATTCACTTCACTGTCAGGTGAACTGTTGTCATGTTTTCATTGGGAAATCACCAATGTCATAAACTGTGGGTGTGTTCTCTGGTGAAATGCTCCAGAGAAATTTCTTCCAGGGTCCAGCCTAGAAAGTATAACTTCCGGCATGTGTGTTCTGAGAACATAATGCGTAAATATTATACATGAAAACTTTCATTAGTCTACCAGTTTTCATAGCTATCAGCATCACCACCATCATCCCATTTCCAATTGTCCCTGGGGTCTCCCTGTCTCCTACCAGAGGCTTTGCTTTCATGGTTCATTGATTTTTGTCTGTTTGTTTTACTTCCCAGGGAATAAGCAACTTTTACCTAAGGTAGGAAAGGGTTCTTTGTCTAGCTATGCAATAGAGGAGGAGATCTAGAAGTCTAATTTTTAAGCAGCTTTCAGAAACTCCCGATTTTAGCTGCATATGTGCCCCCCCTCCACTACTAGCAGCCATGGAGCCTGTAAAGTGAGCCAGGTTGTTTCTCAGTGGTCCATTGGGGGATTTAAGCATCATCTTTCTCAAATCTGTTAAGTCCATCTGTCTACCTGCTTTCTGCTACCAAACCTCACTTTCTCTTGTCTTCTGCCCCGTTGATTTGCCTTATAGAATCCATTTCCTTCATGCCTGTTCTGATTTTAGTAAGGTTTAGACAGAGTGGAAAGCAACAAATACACTGACTCCCAGCCTTGAGCAGCCGCATTGTTCTCCAACAGCCAAACTCATGTTCAAATCACAAACAGAAATTATTTTACCTCCTTCTTCCAGGAGAAACCACTACTAGCACAAACTCTGAAGCTGATGAAAAGACACATGTCAGCCAATGCCTCCTGTGGGATCACAGGCAGAGCCACACTGGGCAGACCTCAACCATGCATCAACCACTCAGGCTTCTCTAACAGCAGTGATAGGGCTTCTGTTCTTGCCCCCATGAACATGCCTGCCAAAGCTCAATGATGACTCCAATAACCTCAGCTTCCCTTCATTACATAGAGTAGGTGATCACCTTGACCAGCTCTATGGAACACCACTTGCAAAGACTATTTACAGTTGTCTGGGGATTCTACTACAGCTCTCAGGGAAAGCTCCAGGTTATAAACAGGAGAGGAAACGTGGACAATATGCACACACTCACACCAACAAGGAATCACACACTGCAGCTTACCCAAAATGACTTATTCAGTCTCTTTGGGTACTGGCTTTGCTATTTTGGGCAATCCATTTTCTTTCTCAGACTCAGTCCCTTCATTAAACAATGAAGGTAATAGTTAGACCTATCCTTACAGATATAGTTTTTATCTTTGTTTTCTCTTGTTTTTTTTTTTAATGTTTAAATGTTTTAAATGAAATGGAATTACAACACTTTCCCCCTCCCTTTACTCCCTCTGGCTCCTCTCTGCTATCCTTCCTTGAATTCTTCCCATGTTCCCGTCCTCAAGTTGATACTGTCTTTGATTATTAGTTACATATATACATATATGTGAATGTATATGCACATGTATGCACAGATATATATATATATATGATATATATATATCCTCCTGAATCCATTTTGTTTGTGTATATAATTTTAAGGCTGATTAACCTGCTTTGGACAGTCAATAAGGGAACTCATCCCTGGAAGAGGCTAATTATTCTTTTCCCAGCAGTAAATAGATTCCTATAGATCTTTCCCTAGGGATGGGACCTTAAGAAATTTCCCCCTTTCTTTGTTAACATGTTTGATATTGACATTGTTCCTGTGTTGTCTATGCAGCTATTTCTAACATAGGCTGTTCCACAGTAGACTTCCTAGTATTCTGGCTATTATAGTCTTTCTGCCCCCTCTTCTGTGATGTTCCCTGAGTGGGAGCTGTGATGTAGATATATCTATTGAGGCTGGACTCTCCAGGAACTACAGATATTCTAATAAGTAAACATACCATAGAAATGTTTATACTATAAACATACGATAGGAAACTGCCCTAAAATGCTAATTGTAAATATATGAAGTGGTGGGATGAGTTGAATAAATTTTCCCTTTTTTTTTCTTTTTTGTACTCTCCAGATCTTCTGTAAGGTGCTCATATTAATCCTATAAAGAAAAGATTTAACTGGATATATAAACTAACAAAGGGATCTTTGGAAGCATTGAGAAGTGGTGAATATTTAAAAGCCAGCTGGTGAAGGTGGGGGAGGAAAAGGAATTGGTTCCATTTCTTTTCATCTTACTTGATAATAAAGTACTTACCCTGAGAAAATACACGAAAAACCTTAAGTGTTTTCCCTCAGTTATAAATATTTATCACCTACAACATTTGTGAAAAGCTGTTCATTGATTGAGTCAACTACTGGGGTCTTAGTTACTTTTACACAACTTTGACAAAACACCAGGCAGAAGCTACTTAAAGATGGAAGAATTTGTTTTATCTTATGTTTTCACCATTGGTGGGGAGGGTATATCACATCATGAAGGCATAGGTGCATACCAGCCATTGTCATTTGCTCTTTGGGGAATGGAAAGCTAAGATAGCATTATGGACAATAAATCCCTAAGGGTCTGGTTCAAGTAACCTACCTCAACCAGCCAGGCTTCACATTCCAAACACCTGTACCTCCAAACAATCCACTGACTAAAAGTCAAACATTCAAAACATTAGTCTATTAGGGACATTTCCGATTCAGGCAATAGCAACTGGTATCTCAATAAATACAAGTTTCTTGAAGAAACAATAAGCTATACTCTTGTATGAAATTGGTAAGTGACACCACAGGGACAAGGAAGGCCAGAAGGTAGGAAGAAAAAACAGGAATGTTGATCTGTCAGATGGAATTTGCACTGCATCTTCTTTCTACATTCCAGAAAGTTCAAAATTGCAAACCACAGGCCGCAAGCAGTCAGTGTCAAGGAGCCTAAAGCACCTATTCCATTCCTCAAACAAGTTTGTGAAGACCTTGAAACGGTGGGTCCTAAATACTTTGTCTAGGAAATTATAATGTCTCAGGAATGAACTAGCTAGAGTTCTAAGTGGAAACCAACTGGAAGTTATGTATTTTTATTAAAGGAATGAATTCTTCTGAGAATTTGGGCAAGATACCAATCTCTAAGTTCCAACCAGTAAATTTGTGATACATAGCAAAAATATGTTTCTAGGTGCATTTTCAACTCAGCTTACGTGTCTAAACAACTAATTTTACATGTACATATATATTTAATTATATACATATACTTACTTATATATGTATATATAACAATAATATATTTAATTATATACATATATGTCTATGTAGTTTTATATATATATAATTATATATAATTTCCAAAGACACAAGTTTGATAAAGCAAACAGTTGAAGACTTGTTTTTTCTTTCTCTTTTTCTTTGTAGAGGACTCTACATAGCTGTTATATTTTATTATAAAGACAATATGTTAGTCACCAATGAAGACCAAATACCAATTGTTGAAATAGATGACTCTCACGCCAGTTCTATTACACAAGATTTTCTGTGGTTTACGAAGGTACACTCAGTTCCCATTTTATTTTTTCCCTCATTTGCACCAGGGTTAATACACATAAATCTCCGAAACTTTAGTTGAGGGGTCTCTCATGATCAAAGTTTTGGAATGTGAGTAAATTATCTCAAAGATCCCTTACAGCCCCAGTGTGCCCCATCTCAATTTTTTAAAGGCCAAAGTCATGTCTCCCCTACATTTTCAAAGCAAAGAAGCGTGCATCCTGTCAGATTGTGTCTCCACTGTTCAGAGTTATGGGATCATTTGGCAAAGACTAAAATGTAGATCAGACTGTTTCATTAGCATTCAGATCTTTTTCCAATTGGACAGAGATCAAAAAGTTGTTTCGTGTGCATCTGAAAATGGACTGGAGAACAAATATCGGGGGGGTAGGGGGGAGTCAGGTTTCCTTCTCCCTGCTTTGATGCCACAACCTAAATCATTCACTGGCTCAGATGATGATGTGACCTCGTGACCTCTTTTGCAGCTGTCTTGTATGTGGGAAGACATAAGGTGGCTAAGGCAGAGCGTGCCCATCTCCACATCCTCATCCACAGTGCTGCAAACTCGGCAGAAGATGCTTGCTGCCACAGCCCAGCTACAGGTGAGGGATCAGGCTTCAAAACCTGAAGAGCTCAGTCACCAATCCTAACTAAAAAGAAGGGGGCTTCCTTCTCTTCCAGGTCTCTGGCCACAGAAAGGCTTCTTGGACAAGTTGAGCTATGCTCCTACTCATGGTGGGCTTTGGTATGGAATCCTAAACAAAGAGCAAGGGATCGGAGTTTTCCATTTGCTGCTAATTAGTCAACTCGGTTTTTCTTCAAGGGCTCATTTTCATTGCCTTTAGGTCAAGGGGAGTTTGGCTGCATCACTGAAGGACCTGTGGTGTTCTTTTGGAGCTTATGGAAGGGATCAGAGTAGCAGGGGGTTAAGGCAACTTCTTGATAGGCTGTTTCTGAAAGGCCTATCCATGTATATGAAGCTGGGGCCTTAAGAGAACCTTAAGCTGTATCAGGGATGTGAATCAACTTACAAAGCTGTCCCTCATAATCTCTAGAAATTTGTAATAGGAAAGCAAGCTGTAATTAGATAGCAGGCCCTCAAGAACCATGGTATGGAAAAGAGTTTCGAAAACTTCTCTAGCTCCACCCCCACATCCAATTACAAGAATTTGTCCAGTTGAATCCCTGCAATAATAGCAACTCAGCCCTGTGACCTCATGACAATGTTGCTAGGAAAGGTTCATTGCCCACCACACCCCCATCCTATTGCTACATTCCACTGCATAGACCTTAACTGTCTCCTCAGTGGCGTCACAGCTTTTATTGGTGTTCTGGTTTACAACTCACTCTTAATTGAGAATCTCCTCCTACAACTTAAAGAGAAGTTTTTGGTCCTGGATCATGATATCAGGGCTAAATTCAGAGCACTCCCTTCCATCAATAAGCCAGCCGTTTGGTTGGACTATGCTGCCATCTTCCCAACTGTTTTTTCTTTAGGATAAAGAATGTTTCCAAGAGGCTCAGCACCTTCACTAGCCCACTGTACATCTGGGATATGCCTGAACATAGACCACCTTAGAATTTCAAGGAAAATTCTTTGTTGTGTGCTCATTGGAGTCTTCCTTGAATACTCCCATGTGCTATCAGAAACCTGAGAAGGACAGGCTGTTGCTAGCCAGTATCATCAGATACTGACAGATTCCATGATGGCCACTGAGACCCTGTCCAACCCTCACCTTGACACTCTTGGATTCCCTCACTCTCCACTCCCACCATTTTTTTGAGACTATTTCCCTGATTACCAAACCAAGATTCCTTGGTACATCACAATCAGTATTTGGAAATATTCTAGACTTTTCTCTGGAAAAAAAATATATAAGCCCAGACCAATCTAACATGTCTACACTAAAGTAATTTTACCCAGATTTCTGAAAAGAAACAAATCATATGCATGAAAAAGGAGGACTCGTTTTTTTCTACTACATACACAAGCACAATTCTCATGGGGGATGCTATCCAGTGACCACATTTCTGTAGTAACTCGCTTTTTCACACTAAAAAGAACTACTTAAAATACCTTCTTCACTCTCCTACGTTCGTTCCCATTCCCCACACTGGCCATCTTGACAACAGGTGACTGACACCTGTTGTCACCAACTCTCTAAGAGATGGGAATGGTTTTCCACCACCAAATTTTCAAAACCTGCTCAGACACACACACCTCTTTTTTCTCCTGTGTTCCTACAGTTCATACAACCTTATCCTCTCAACTAAAGACTTGCACCTCCATGCATGCTCCGAATCTCGTCTCTTCTATCTTCATTTTAAAATACTCATCTCAGACTAAGTGGCTGAGTGACGAAGAGCCCTTACCACTTTTGCACAGGAACTGAGCTTGTCCCCTAAGCCCACACCTCATGGCCTATAACCATCTATAATTCCAGTTGCAGGTGGATCCATCACCTCTGCCTTCCATGGGCACTGCATTCATGTGTACAAACCCTCACACAGACAAGTATGTGTAGTTAACAATAATAAACAATAAATCTTAAAAAAAAATTGCTTCAAGTTAATTTCATGCCTGAAGTACCCTCACATAACCTTTCAGTTACCAAAGAATCATTTTTCATTCTTCATACTGACTTCCTTTTTTTTTTTCAGGAAATTAGAAAGTTTTTAATTCTCTAGATCCTAATGCATTCATAAATGTATTATCTAACACTTTAAGGTTTTCCCTTTTATTTTTTTTTACTTTCTTTTTTTTCCTTTATTTTTTATTTCTTCAAGTTACATCTCAATCGCAGTCCCCTCCCTATTCCCCCTCCAGTCCCACCCTCCCACCCTCAAACCCCCATCCTCTTCCCTTTTTTTTTTCTTTTAAGTTTAAGGTATATCTTATTTCCCCCTACAGTTTCCCCTTTCAGTCCAACAAATGGCTCTTTCTCTTATAATAATAAATACAATACAGTACAACAGAGGTAATTAGGCCACAGTTATGAGGGTTATATGGCTTAACGTACATTCCCAAAGTCCAGTCCCTATGTATTTGGTACCTGACTTTAACATTCTACTATCTAACCATCTCCATGAGTTCAAAGTTCTATATCTGACTCAACATTCATACTAATTGCATCACAATTTTAAAAGTATCTTCTTAGATGTATAACACTCTCTTGACTCCTAAACAACTCAAAATTTAATTATGAGAATCTATCTATCTGTTCTTCAATTACCTCAGAGACCTGAGAGGGATAAATATATCTGATTTTATAGGAAGTACAGGGTCTGCAGCTTCCCAAACTAAGAAATGACATACCAGTGGCTGCCTGGACAGTTCCCATTTTCTCTCCATACATTACAGCATCGCTCTTCAGTTGTTTGGCCCCGCTTCTCTGACAGACATTGATTGTAGAGCAGGGGTTATGAAGGTCTTACCTACCCTGTCTTGGCAGAGCTAGGCTGTCGACTTACCTGCTTCTAGGTTTTGTCCTTTTTGGACAGCATTCTGTCTACAGTTGGAGCTGTAGGAAAAGCCTACCAAGAGATAGGCTTGCGACTAATTCAATCATCTCCCACTGGAGATTCTTCGATGCTCATCTTCTACTTGGAGGAGAATAGGGGGTGCTGTCAGGAGTTGATATGTCTTGATATAAAAAAATCTAAAGTTACAAAAACATCTTTGAATGCCATATTCTGCAGATCTCTTGAGGTTTTTGAAGAGGCCCTATCTATCTCTTATATTAGGGTAAGCAGATGTTGCCTGTCTCTTAGCAGGTTTATTTCTGATTAGCTTAGCAAGTAACTATAATAGGCTGTCATAGTACCTAACAGAATGACTGGCTTGCATAACCATTAGTTTGCATTTCTTAATTATCCTAAACAGTTTATGACAGTAGTAAAAGGCCGAAACATCACATTTCATTTTTTTTCTTTACCTCCTTACCCTTCCATCCCATTTCTCTGGGGTGGGGTGTCCTTATATAACAGTCCCTCATCTCAGTTGAGAGGTCGTATGAGGGCCAAGAGCCTCTTCATTCATTGGGGATCTATGAAGCAGTACCATCAGTGAAAAGTGTCTCGTTGCCTGGGAGAGAGAACTACTAAACAAACAAATCAATAAGCATACAATAGATAAAATAAGACTAAAAAATAGAAAAAATATAACTAATATATAAAAAATAAATAAAAATTAAAAATAAGAAGTCTATGTCCAAGTTCCCTTTGGTGTGTTAGTTGTAGTATTGATACCTTCTACTATATAGCTAAAATCCTACTATAAGTGAATAGATGCCATATGTGTCCTTCTGAGTCTGGGTTAGTTCACTCAGGATGAGCTTTTCTAGTTCCATCCATTTGGCTGCAAATTGCATAATTTCATTGTTTCTGATAGCTGAATAATATTCCATTGTGGAGAAAGAAATAAGGGAAACAACCCCCTTCACAATAGCCACAAACAACATAAAATACCTGGGGGTAACTCTAAACAAGCAAGTAAAGGACCTGTACAACAAGAACTTCAAGCCCTTGAAGAAAGAAATGGAAGAGGCCTTTAGAAGATGGAAAGATCTCCCATGCTCATGGATAGGTAGGATCAACATAATAAAAATGGCCATCCTACCAAAAGCAATATATAGATTCAATGCAATTCCTATCAAAATACCAACACAATTTTTTATAGACTTGGAAAGAACTAGTCTCAATTTCATATGGAACAACAAAAAGCCCAGAATAGCTAAATCAATCCTGTACAATAAAAAAACATCTGGAGGTATTACCATCCCAGATTTCAAGCTGTACTACAGAGCAACAGTAGTAAAAAACAGCATGGTATTGGTATAGAAACAGACCAGTAGATCAATGGAATCAAATTGAAGATCCAGAAATAGACCCACACACTTATGGCCACCTAATTTTTGACAAAGAAGCCAAAACGGCACAATGGAAGAAGGACAGCATCTTCAACAAATGGTTCTGGTCCAACTGGATGTCCATTTGTAAAAGAATGAAGTTAGACCCATACTTATCACCTTGTACAAAACTTAAGTCCAAGTGGATCAAAGACCTTAACATAAGGCTGGTCACACTAAATCTACTAGAAGATAAAGTGGAGAAACCATCGAACTAATTGGCACAGGCGACAACTTCCTGAACAGAACACCAACAGCTCAGGACTTGAGATCAACAATCAATAAATGGGACCTCATGAAACTGAAAAGCTTCTGTAAGGCAAAGGACACTGTCATTCGAACAAAACGGCAGCCTACAGACTGGGAGAAAATCTTCACCAACCCCACATCTGACAGCGGGCCAATATCCAAAATCTACAAAGAACTCAAGAAATTAAATGCCAAGAAACCAAATAATCCAATCAAAAAATGGGGGACAGAACTAAATAGAGAATTCACAAAGGAGGAATCCCTAATGGCTGAGAGACACTTGAAGAAATGCTCAACATCCTTAATCATCAGAGAAATGCAACTCAAGACGACTCTGAGATTTCATCTCACACCTGTCAGAATGTCTAAGATCAAAAACTCAAATGACAGCACATGCTGGCGAGGGTGTGGAGAAAGGGGTACCCTACTCCATTGCTGGTGGGAATGCAGGCTTGTGCAACCACTATGGAGGTATGGAGGTCAGTCTGGCGATATCTTAAAAAACTTGGAATAGCTTTGCCTCAGAACCCAGCCATACCACTTCTGGGTACACACCCAAATGCCTCTTCACGGAATCATAAGGAAGTTTCCTCATCCATGTTTATAGCAGCTTTATTTGTAATAGCTAGAAACTGGAAACAACCCAGATGTCCCTCAACCGAAGAATGGGTTAAAAAACTGTGGTACATCCTATCTTTATTTTAAAAAACTTGTCTCAGACTGGAGAGTTGGCCCTAGTGGCCTGCTTAGTCTATGAAAGTCTGAGTTCAGACTGTTTGTCTGGCTATCACCGTAACTTCAATGCGTGACACATGGCCGAATCTCATTGGAGCTATTCTGTAAATAAGAATGTCTGGCAGTCCAAGCTCATTAGCCCCCAAATCTCACTTGAGGGAAATCTAGCTACTCCAAGAGACAAGGAGCCACAGAAGTGTCTCTCATATAGTTACTACAGAGAGATCTCTCTAAGCCTTCACAGTAACCGGAGCCTTATCATTCCCAATAAATGTCATGCTGCCAGTGCCCTGGGCACAACCTTGAACCCTGCTCCGTGTTCTCCTCTCCATCACACTGCTGCCTGCTTAAACACTACGCCTTATCTTCACCTGTCTAATAAAGGACATTGTTCTTCACATAATGCTCTCCAGAATGAAAATGTCTGAAAACGCCTTTTTAAAGATGAAGGTAAGGTGAAGAAAGACTTTTCAAGAGAAGAAATGGCAAATACCATTTGAGGTTACTTTACTAATTATCTAAGTTTGTTTACAAGGTTCTGAGAAAAGTGTAAGTGATTGGCATCAAACATACTTAAATCCCATTGACTTACCTGAGGCATATGGCATTTCGTTCTCCTCTTCTTCCCAAAATTACTACTCACTTATGCCAGAAGCTACCCCAAACCATCACTTCTCTTCCGCTCTGAACAGTCTCCAGTCCATTCTCCACACTTCTGCTGGAGTGGCCAATTGAAAAGTGTAGGGCATGGCATCTGCTATCTTAGGCTTTTCCAATAGTGCCCAAATATTTTGTCATGGGACACAGGGCCTTAGTCACAATATTTCTCTGCCTTGTCTATCTCTGTAGCACACGAGTTTATTGACTTACCCTCTGTCATACTACATGGCAACTATTATGCAATTTACTCCTTGTTTTCTGGTTTATTCTGTACAGTAAGGACCTCTTTGAAAATATTATAACAATATTATGGGACCAACTGTTTCATTTATTTAACAGACTATATTAAGTCCTTCCCAAGCTTTATCTCATTCAGTGTTCCCTACAACCTAATGAGAATTTAATATTACTGATATTCATTTAACAGAAGATAAATCTGAGGTTTATAAATATAAATTTATGCACAACATCACACTAATAGGAAGCAGAAGACTGTGGATTCAAATCCAGATATGTGTAGTCCCCAATGCTTCAACATATTACTGTGTGTTAATTTACAAACTGGAGAAGTTATCCACATTAGAGTAAAAAAGAAAGAGTGGAACTCTAATCTGGATTATTTGTAACCTATTTAGTTGTTTTATGTGGGCCCCCTACCAATGGAAGTGGGGGCTGTCCTTGACACCTATTCTGTTGCCTACAATCAGATACCTTTCCTCTAGCTGGGCTCCACTGGCTGGCTTCAGTGGAAGAGGATGCAGTTAGTTCTGATTCGACATGAAGTGCTAGGGTGGGTTGGTAGGTGGGTCCCTTCTCTGAGAAGAAGGGGAAGGGGGAATGGGGGCTGAGGGGGGAAGGTAGAATTAGGAGGACAGGAGGGAGGGGATGTGAAAGGGATGTTAAAATGAATACATAAATTAATTGTTTTTTAAAAAAGCTATAGCCCCAATCCACTGTCCTTGTTTTCCTGTGTCTGATATTAATTAATGCTTTTTTCCTCTACTTACCAACATGGTTCTAAAAGCTACTACTTTGTGTATAAACTGGAATAAATTACTACATTGTAAATATTACAGAGTTGGTTTAAAAAAAAAAAAAAGAAGCAGCTTTAGCCAGGCATGGTAGCACACATCTTTAATGCCAGCACTTGGGAGGCAGAGGAAGGCAGATCTCTTAGTTCCCTGGTCTACAAAGAGAGTTGTTCCAGGACAGCCCGTGCTACAACAGAGAAACCCTATCTCAAAAGGGGGGGAGGGGTAGTTTTATATTTTATTTAAAAAGAAAGTGAAATGTATAAAAACTAATTTATTGGATAATTAGAATTATCTAAGCAAAAAGTAACAGCACGTGGATGAAAAAATTCAAGATGAGAAGGTCTGCAAGTAAGCAAGTCCTCAGAGTGTTCATTCTCTCAGGAGAATGGTGAGGCCTTTCAGGAAGATTCCTTCCTAGGAAGCTTCCTCCTCCACACTCAGAGGAATCTAAACTACTTATCATTGAAAGACAGAGCAAATTGTTTTACACTAGATGTCCCTCCTCCACGGTTCTTAGAAATGAGCACCAATGAGCAAGAGCTAG
This sequence comes from Lophiomys imhausi, assembly GCA_907164525.1. Taxonomy (NCBI): domain Eukaryota; kingdom Metazoa; phylum Chordata; class Mammalia; order Rodentia; family Muridae; genus Lophiomys; species Lophiomys imhausi. The sequence goes on from CAJQZJ010001558.1 coordinate 6,280,675, forward strand.
ATAGCAAGTGTTGATGCTGTTCTTTCTTGCTTTTGAGCAGAAAAAACAAATTTCCAAATTTCACTTTTTCCAGTCCCTTCTGAGCTTCCGTAACTTTTCATGCTGTCTCAAACTGAACAAGGTCTCTAAGAATGCTCCTCCTGGCTACAGCTAACTGCTAGTCATGGAGGGTCTTCCTGCTGTTGCACTCTTGCTAACCATCATGGGGTCTCCCTCCACTTCACCATGCAGGATCATTAGGGGCCAGAGCTGCCTAATATAGCATGGCAGGTATTGTAGTGATCTATTTCTCCTTTAGGCCTAAAGGAGTCCCCTCCTCCCCCAAAGCCAGCTATCCAAAGAAGAATACCAGGACTATTTAGTGCTTTCTTATTCAACCTATTAGAAACATATCCAGCTGGGTATGGCAGTATATACATTTAATCACAGAACTCAGGAGGCACTTGTAGGTCTGTGAGTTCAAGGCCAGCATGGTCTACATAGCAAGTTCTAGGCCAGCAAGGGCTACACAATGAGACTTCTCAAAAAGAGAGCAGGAAAGAAGAAAGAAGGAAGGAAGACTTATCCACACATGACAGAAAGCCATCAAGAGTTGGCTTTATCCATAGCTTTTCTATAGGCCACTTCAGTGTTATTCCATTGTGAATGATGTGCTACCTGTTAAAAGAAAATGAGTGGGAATTCTACTTTTGCTGAGTTCTTCCTATACACTGTGCAAAGGACTTAGAGACATAGAAAGGAAGGAGCCACGTCTCTGAACAGGTACTTCAGTTACACACAGTGCAGAACTCTGTACACAAGATGGTGGGAAAGAAGAGGATGGTGGATTCTACCTGAGACCAGCTGAACAGTTTCTTCATTGCTCTGACATACCTGAAAGGAACAATTTAGAGAGGGAAAAATCATTGTTCAACCTCATAATTCCAGAGATCTCTAACCAGTTGAGCTGTTCTGCTGCTTGGTGCCTGAAGCAAGATGGAATATCATGGCAGTGTGCATGTGCAGGGGGACTGCCAACCTCAAAGTGACCAGAAAGCCCAAAAAACATGAGGGGTTAGAGACACAATGTACCCTTCAAAGGCATACCCTCAGAGACCCGCTTCCCCAGTCAAGCCTCATTTCCTAGTTTTCATTATGTCCAGTAACGCCATCAAATTGAGAGCCCATCAACAGAAGAATCTGCTGATTACATCGGAGCCCTCATGACCCAATCACCTCTCAATGAGCCCATTGGGAGGATATTCCATACTCAAAGCATAACACAGTTAGGAATGTCTTCCCAGAGAATATGAAACTGGGCTGGATCTAGAAAATACAAATTGCAGAACAAGAAGAGATTCCAATAACAGCAGATTTGTAAAATCCTATATTCAACAGGGTGGCAGACTTGAGAGTTTGTGAAACACATTTTCATGGGTTGCTTGATTTAATCCCCTGAACACTCTATCAGATAAGGATTAGCCAAAGTGATGCCTAAACTGTAAGGACCTTTAATTTAAGATGGGGAAGCTTGGGACCAGGGAAGAGTTAATGAATGGTGGCCAGCCATGAAACTTAACACCTGCGCGAGTAAAGCCCTAATAGCTGTGCTGTGCTAAAACCTACTCATTACTGGCTTGGAAACTCAACTGCTAGAGATTCAGAAACTTTGAAGGCTTGCGCCTTGTCATATCTTGGAATGGACTATACTCTGGGGACTGTCACTTATTACAAGCCAGCCACCCCACTCCTTGTCCTTTTGTTTGTTTTGGTATGGCAGTTCACCCAAATACTGCCCATATAATAAAGTGTTCACGTAATAGTGCTACACAGATGTAGACTAAAAATCTTACCAAAGTGGCTTTTTTAATGATTTATAAGTAATTTGTTAGAAAAGAAAAATCTGAATGATCAGGCTGCTTAAAAAAATTAATCTTACCAACTGAATTTTATCAATAATTATTTATGAAACTCCTTACTCACTCTGTGTCTGGTCTCATGAGGAAAAAAAATAAAAGGCTTAAGACTCATTTCCTATCTATGAGGGAACACTCCATGGTATGAGATTTTAAAACTGACCAACTGGTTGATTTATTTTTAGGTCAACCTTGTCATTTTTACAAATTCCAGTTCTACATCACGCTATCACATCATTGTATCGTCATTAATGTGAGTTCACCCAGCACACAGATACACACATACACACACAGAGAGAGAAATACACACACACACACAGACACACACACACACACACACACACACACACACACACACACACACCAGCTAGGAACTTTGCAATGGTTTATATGGGATTTGATCCTAATCACCTAGCACTCTCTCATATAAAGATCTTCACCCCTCCATGTTTGTACAGTTCCTGTTTATTTTAGTAACCCATGCCTCCACTTCTTCACATTTTTTGTTGTTTCATCTCTTCCCACTTTTCTAAAAGTATTGCCTGCCTCTGTTGACAGAGTTTAGATGGAATTTCAACAAACCTTTCAGTAGGCAGAAGACCCTGAGGTGCAGATAAGTCAAACCAGGCCAAACCTTATTAAAGAAACGTACAGGTACTGCACAGTCATCTGGGGACGTGTGGACAATGTGCTACATTGTCAATTCACTTCTTCATTTTAAACAACCCCACCTCATACCAGCTTACTGGATATCTCTTGAAAACTCCACAAGTAGCATACTTGAAATATCAGATATTTTTCCTTAAAGCACCTGGGATTCTCCTCAAATGCTGGTCACTGAGGTTTATGTGCTGGTGTGTCTATGTGGGCAAAAGATATTTACAGATATTGAATTTGCTTTAAAAAATATAACGTCTGTGCCTCTTGCTATAATCTTTGCAGGCTCACAGTGAAAGCTTTTCTTTGAGCTTTCTGTTAAGCACGTTTCTTCAATGTCACCTATGCTAGGTCTAAGTCTGGAAACAGCAAACAGTTCCTCAGAAGTTCGGCAGTTGTTCAGCATCTTTTGTTGTGGTTTTGTTGCTCTGTCTTACAATATGGACTGAGCTACCAGGACTCTGTTGTTTTCTAGAATTTACTTGGAACACACAACTTGGGAAGACTCTACTATGAGCCCATCAAAGATCGCCATGGCAACATCCTCATTGTCACCATCAGAGAAGTGGAGATGCTTTATTCCTTTTTTAATGGCAAATGGATGCAGATCTCAAAACTGCAAAGCCAGAGGAAGTCTCTGTCAACACCTGAGGAGCCAACAGCCTTAGATATTTTACTAATAACTATCCAGGTATGTAGGACTTTTTCAGTTTCCTGATATTTGTGATTCTGATACATTTATGGCAGCTCCAATGCAACCCAAGCTCCAAGAGCCATTCACATAAAGAGTGATGCATTGGAGTCCTTAGATAAGCCACTGTTCAGAGTCTACATGTAGGAATGATGCCGTGGCTTGCTTTCATTGATCTCTGACTACATATGGAACTGATGAAGGCATCCTAGGAATGTGCACTCTGAAGATACCTGCCGGTTATATTAGCTACTTTCACATTACTGTGATCAAAATGTCACCCAGAGAAATAACGTGAGGGGGAAAGGGCTTGTTTTGGTTCACAGATTCGGAGTGGTACAGTCCATCACAACAAGAAATGCATAGCACAGTGACTCAGGCATGGTGGACAGAGTCTGAAGCAGCGCCTGGTCATATTGTCACAGCTCAGGAAGCCATGAGTGGCTGGAGTGGGGTTAGGTGAGGCTAATAACCTCCAAAGGCCCTCCTGTAGCAATCTACTTCCTCTAGTCAAGTCCTACCTCCTGAAGGTCCCATAGCCCTCCAAGATTCTACCAGTCAGGGGGATAAACAATCAAAACATGAAACTTATGAGGAACAATTTAGATTCAAACCTCACCACTGATGAACCAGTGAGAAGAACTGAGACAATCAAGTAAAGAATCTGCAGAGAACATTACAAACAGTAACTCACTACCAGAATGGAGCGTAACAGTACAGGCATCATACATACATATATATTCTTGCTTGTTCTTCATAATACTCTCTCAAGACAGCAAGGCACAATTAAATCCATTTTAGGAGTGACATGATTGGGACTCAAAGAGGTTAAGAGACCAGGGTGGCACACAGAGGTTGATTGGAGCTAATAAAGCTTTGGTCCCTTTAGTCCTTCAGTTACCCTTGTCAAGGCCCCCAGCACTCCCACAATGAACATTTAAAAGTTTATATTCTTTGTTTGTGCCATTTCTGTAGTAGGGAGAGGGATTACGCCACAACGCACATGTAGAAGTCAAAGGATAACTTGTAAGGATTATCTCTCTCCTTCTACCTTGTGGGTCCCAGGAACCAACTCAGGTCACCAGGCTCAGAGCCAAGCACCTTTACCTGCTCAGCCATCTCACCAGCCCTAGATTCTTTTTCTGAAAGAAAGGACCAGAAACTGCATTAGCCTCAGATGCTACAAGCCACAGAATGTGGCCCTAGACACAATAGCAACCAAATGCCAAAACTGAGATTTCAACTCAGATCATCTGATGAAGGCTTCATTCAGCTGTCAGTCACATTCTGCGGTATGAGTGAGAGACTTGAGAGTAAATATTAACTTATGATTTTAGTGAAGGGTGGAAGAGAAAGAGCTCCCAATAACCACCAAAATTCAAATGGGACCAAATCATATACAGTCTGGGATAGATGACAGGGCTAGCCACAGGACTGGCTTCCCTAGTGGCTCACAGTTCACATGTGACATGGACTTCAAGCTTCTTCATTTTCTTTCTTTTGTTTTTGTAAAGCCCACTGATTGTACAGGATTCACCAACTGGGTAGAAAAGTTGGTGGGAAACATCTTCACTGAGAAACCATGGGAGTATATCTACAAAAGAGTCCATTCTGAGTAACAGGGAAGGAAGAAGCCCTGCTCCACACAGGCAAATCCCAACCTCGGCCACACTAGCTTTCCATGCTCACTTTAAGTAGCTTGCTCACTTTCACTCCCAAGGGGTGTCTAATGCAAGAAAGAGCCTGGCCACTACTTGCCCTGGTCCAAACCAGGACAAAGTCCAACAAGGCAAAGGTAATCTAAGTGGTCAAGGCCAATAGCTCTGGATGTGATTTTGTGAAATTTGGGTTCATGGGAAATTGCCAGAATACATATTCATGTATGAGGAGGGTGGTGGCAGGCAACACAGACATGCTCATGGCTCCTCTCGTCACCTTTTATAAGCAAGTGCTAAAAGAAACATTTAAGAAATCATAATAAATTTAGTTTTTACAGGGTGACTAATACACTAATCCCTTACAGGGATAAACTGGGGTCTGGGCTACCTTTGCTCCTAGAAACACAGGCCCCAGCATGATATAATACCTGATTTCTCCTAGACTTATTACATTAAAAAAGGGTTACAGGTGCAGAAAAATTCCAATCTGGTGAAAGGTTGTTAGAGAAGGAGACCAAAAATAGAGGCAGGGTCAGGTTTCCACACAGATCCAAGTGGAAAATTTACCCCCGCTGACTGGCACATTCCTGCTTGATGTCATTCCTACCCACCCCCTCTCCTTTCTCCTCCCCATCTTTTCTCTCCCACCTCCCATACAGGTCTTATGCTGGACAGGAAATGGAGAGTAAGACTTGTAGGGTTGGTAGCCAAACACTGAAGCCTGGAGATGTAATTTTATCAGGAGCTGGCTTCACCAATTCAACCTGAAGGTTAAACCAGACCCTGGTGACCCAAAGATGGCTAGACACAGCCCAGTGACAAGCCGCAGTCTCTTCTCTCAAAGAAGTGAGGAACATAAGGCCTCCCAGTGGAGGGCTCGGCTTCTTCCTGCCACCTCACAACACAGTCTGGGGAATCCCTTTGAAACTGTGGTGACTGAGTAACATTCCTATTCCATTCCTTCAGCTATGTGGCCAGAGGGAGTTCCTTTTCAACCCTTTGTCTCCTCTTCTGCAGAAAATCCCTGCCTCACAGGGTTATGACAAAGATGAGATGAAATAGCATATAAATATCAGAAGAATGACAAACACAGTAAATGTTCATGATTTTTATTACTTCTCCACTTAAGAAAATCCAAGAAACACTAGGCTTCCCTGAGACCACTTCCAATCCAACTCCTCCACCTTCCTGGGGAGACCTCTGCTACTGACTGGTCATCCCTTGACACATTTTACCCTCATCTACATTTTTCATAGCAAGTAAGAAACACTGCACAAAAACTATATGATTCACAACTGGATATTCAAAATTGGTAAAGGCTTCAACAAAATCTTATCCCACAACTGATCTATAATCCCTGGGCCCCCTGGGAAACCCCAACATCCAACCACTCAAATTCCCAACCTTCTTAAGTCCCAGACTTTCCAAATTGGCCTCTTTCATGTTTCTGGGAGGGAAAAATCCTCCTGTTTGCTTGGGAAGTAAAAGAAGTGACACAGACAAGTCAGAGTCCTGCTGAGCAAGCTGATTAGCAGCGAGGGTATTTCTAACAAGAAGGCTGCTCTGGGATGATTTATTCTATGACCTTCAGGAGTCACTCCAGGGACTGGACACCTTGAGTGTGGAGTTGTCTAAGAACATTAATCTCGTACATGTGTACTACATATGCAACACTGCCACATGTATATTGTCATTGGATGCTTATTAAAAGCTAATGAGGCTAAATAATTCTGTGTCCAGGCCACATCTGAAGACACACACCACAAGGAAACCATGTGCCAATGTCACCTTACCCAAAAAAAAAAAAAATGACAGAAAGAGAACTGAGGACCCACAGCCCAGTACCTAGGGTGGAGCCCTTCCCTTCCCATTGCATTACTATATATATGCACTCTCTCTCCTGCCCTAAGGAAATTTGCCCACTTTTGCTTCCCGCTTCCTTTTTTTAAGCATTCCTTGTCACCACTGCATGCCCAGTGCATTTTACATCTTCTGACTTTTCTTCTGTCTTAGCTGTATACTCCTACTAGCAGTCCCCCTCCCCACAGACATCTAAACACAGTTATCAAAAAGGAATCACAAATGTCAGCAAAGAACTAACTGGAAAAGAAGAAACAACTGAGTTCACCCATGTGGATATAAACACTATTTATAAACACCAACGTATAGACAATCTCCAATCTCTACTAAATCAATAGCTACTAAATGGGTGAACACAACAAAGTGCACCCATATAGTGGGAAATTATTTGGCCGTATTACAGCCCAGATGAGCCTTGAGAACACCACACTAAGCAAAAGAAGCCAGACAGAAAGCATCACAGATTATGTGACTCCATGCTGTGCCTATAATAAGCAAGATCAATGAGACAGAATGCCTAGGGGCGAGGGGAAGAAAGATTGGACAGTAGAGAGTCATGAATGTGAGGCTTCTCTCTAGAGTAACTAAAAAGGACTGGATGTTAGCACTGACAGCTACACAACCTTGTCAATATGCTAAACACCAATGAGTCAAATGCTTTATGAAGATAAATTTATGAGCTACATCTCAGTTTAACAGAAGAAATGGTGGAAGTAATAGAGATTATATTAATCTACTGTCATCCTTCCATACACAGAGGGAAGCCCCCAGTCAGCTCCAGCCCGCTATGGTGCACAAACATGGTTCCATTGTCAAAACATCTTCCACTTTTTCAAAGGCAGTTGAAAAATGCAGAATTTAGAGTAATTTTTCTCTATCTTTAAAAGCCATAGAACAATTCAGAAATTTTAAATACTTTCTGGTCTAATTAGTTCTAGACCCACATCGACCACCAGCCACTCTTTATGACCCCTGCCCTCGTACACAATTGGTTTCCATGTCTTACACCCAGCAAAATAAAAGTCCTGTACTTACTGGAAAAGCAGTTGCCTATTGTTCCTTTAGCAGGCTCGTAAGAGAACTGACCAGTGAGGATAGGGTAGATGGAGGATTCTCAGACCCCATATCAGCCAGACACAGGCCCTGACCTCACCCACCTCCACCTTTCACAAACATGGTTTTGCAACACCAACTAGGTGCCAGGCTCTCTTTTAGGTGCTATAGGAAAATCAAGTGAGTAAGTCAAGGTCCTTGCTCTCAAGGAGTTCAGTCAAGGGAGACAGACTTGTAAACAAATCAAGGTAATACTAGGCAGAATTAAACTGGAGCCTGATAGCCATACAAACAGTGTACTATGGGAGGACACACAAAGCAGCTATTAATTCTGCCTTGAAATAGAAGGCATTGCAGAAGAGGTGGCATTGGGCTGAGCCATGAGGGGAAGCTCAGTTTATCAGATGGAGAAAAAAAAAGCCAGAGAAGAGGGAGGAATTAAGTGAGAGAACACAAGGCAAAGAAACAGAGGCAGGGGCTGGACGAGCAGTTTGAGCCTCCCCTGAGTTCACACAGGCCTAACACAATCTTCATATGGACTTTATTAAGCTGATTAGAAAAACTGGCACAGAGCTTTCTCCCTCACACTGGAATGTAAGTTCCATAAAGGAAAAGATAAGTCTTATTCATCTCTCTCAATGTCATCATCAGCCTAGCATGATCCCTGACATGTAAGCAGGTCCTTTGTAAAAGAGCTAGACCTGGGAGTGCAAGGCAGTACTGTGCCTGAGGCAGGAGGATCCGAAGTTCATGTCAGATCTGGGTTATAGTGAGTTCAAAGCCAGCCTCAGCAAGTTACCTACCAAGAAACCCTATCTAGAAACACAAATAAAAGAGAAAGCTGAGGATACAGTGGTAGGGGGCTCCCTTCGCATGCCCCAGCCTGAGGCTCCATCCTCAGCACCGCATAAACAAACACAGGAGGCAGCAAGTGGGACAGTGCTGGGGACGAAAAGGCAATTCATTGTGTCTAGAGGCAGGAGACACAAAAGGACAATGATGATGGAAGACAGAGTCTGGAAATGCAGGTTGGAGGTTAAATCAGGTGATAGGCATTCAGATTGGTCTTGGAGGCCTTTCTAGTCCTTTAGAATATGTGAATGAGACAGCTTTCTCTTCCCATTCATTTTTCAGGCTCCAAAAACATTCTGACTAATAAAGGATAAATGACTATGTAAAGACACAAAAATACATAGTAAGTGCTCAGTAACATTCTTTTTTAAAAAATTGAATGAAAGAGTGAATTACTCCATCCCAAAGTACTGTTAGTTTTTACGTAACCACAGTATGTTCCTAACTCACATTCAACTTGCGGTCAGTTCTGACCCCCACATGTTTTTCTCTAACACCCTTCCCATCCTATATTTGTACCCTTGGGTTTGAGTCTTTACAAGCACATTTTCTTATTACATTTCAACCCTAATTATGATAGGCTTATTTTTCCAATGCAATGGGTCATTCATAGCCTTATTGCTATTTTCCAGAAAACTCCAAACCACACCAAATTTTGGACCCACAAATTTGATACACAGATTCTTGACTTGCTTTATGCAGAATGTCGATAAATGAGCTGAAAACACTGGCCCTTGGGAGCAGTCCCTACTGGGCTATCGCTCCATCTGTCCACTACTCCCATACCATCTTCATTATCCACAAATACTCAACCCAGTAATCCAGCTCGTTAAAGCACTGTGGTCAAGAGTCTGCTTCTTCCCGGTTATCTAGTGAAGTGGGTTACACTGTGGCTCCACCCTGCCCTGTGCATCCCTATTTTGTTGCTACTGGAAATGAAAAGTTTCTATTAGACTTTCTCTTCACAAAACCATACCGACTTCTCTTTGGTGCCTCAGGATTGCCTACCTAGCTACAAATTGATTGTCTGATTGTTCATTCCCATTTTCCCCCAAAATCAATAATTTTAAGATCTTTAATTACCAGAGGCATCCTGTGTTGTCCTGCTTCTGTTGCAGACAGGCTTATTTTTCCTTATTTTCCTTAGAGACTTTTTCAGTTCTCCATGAGGTCTCAAAGATAATAACCTGCAGCCCTTGGTCTACAGCAACATCTGCTTGTACCCCTAGGGTGTATATCACCGAACTGGGCTTATTTAAGTACTTCTATTTTTCCTTCTTGCATTAACCATTTATTATCCTTCAATGTTGTTAATTTCCCAAACACTAAACCTTGACTAGACCTCTTCTAGTCAACTACTTCCCCATGATCTGTTTGGAAGAGACATGGGAGAAACACTACTAAGTTCAGGCTCCCCATTCATACATCATCATCATAATAATAATAATAATAATAATAATAATTTTTCTTGATCATATTATGCTTTTCCTATTTTTTGCCAACTGCCTTTTGAAAGTTATTTTAGACTTTGTTTTTATGAATATCCTGATATGTATGTCTCTCAATTCCTAGCTCGTCCCTGTTCTGTTATTCTGCCTTGGAGATCTGACCTCTACACTGTCTACTAATTTACACACAAATATTCCTGACACAAAGCAATTAAAAGAAAAACAGCCTTCTCATTAATATCATTTTCCAGTCCAAGAAGAAGACAAAGAGGCTGGGTGTAGTTCAGTGGCAGAATACGCTCATGTGAGTGAGGATCTGGGCTTAACTCCTGGCAGCGCAAAAAGGAAAACAGAAAAGGAAAAGCGTCTCAGTCAAGTTCATCCAGGACCTCCACTGCCCTATTACAAAACTGAAGTCAGTCAGTCCAATGTGATGTCTGTCCATCTCCTGCCTTGCTAGCCCTCCACAGAGGAGGCAGCACAGGGTGTTTACCCAAGACTCCAGTGCTCCCTTTAGGGCAAAGCAGCCCTTGGGTGACAGACAGGACAGAGAACATGATGTGGAGCACACTGCGGACTGTGAGTTCTCCCAGGAGGACTCATTCCCTCAGAAAGAGTCTGTCCAGGAAGCCTCACGCTTTCCTCTTCCAGAAAGATTTCTGTACAAGTTCAGCTGTTTGTTTTCATTTAATTCTTGTCTTCCTTATGTTTCGTGGTAACAGTGGTTCCCTTGATTTTACTCTTCTAAAAACTTAAAGTGTTTCTTAACATCATTTTAATTGGAAAGCCATAATTATAACCGTTAACTGAGTACAAAGTGATGTTTTCACATGTGTATACAATCCAAAATAATTAAATCAGGCTAATTAGCATATCTGTAATCTCATTTATTTATCATTTTTTTGTGGTGATACATTTTAAATTTACCCTTAATTACTCTACCCTTTCTGAAAGCCAGGTTAAAAGCAGCCTACAGAAACCTTCCCCTACAGTTCCCTGACTCATTGCTTTCTCATTTTCCCCCCAAACTCTAATGTCCAAAGGCTTAAATAGTAGAAGAGTCTACTAACACAGGGCGTGGGGCAGGGGAGAATGTCAGTTATCTGTTATCTGAGTTTCTACAGATATAGAGAGGTGACAATCATAATGCACAAAATTCTGTGAGAACTGATCACAGTAAACAAAGTCACATTTCAGCCATATCCTTGTTCTTAACTTGACATCCCCTACCACACCAACAATTTCATTCAGCCTGTGGGATGTTTCCATATGACAACAGAAAGCAAATTCAATGCAAAATCATTTAGACAATGTTTCAATCTTGTAAAAAAAAAAAAAAAAGAAGAGAAAAGAAATTTTTGAAGTTTATCAATAATGAGACTCAATCAACTCCTATGCAAATGCATTGACCAATGAGAATCCAGACATGGTAGGACAGTGAATGATTGAAGAACGCATAGAGAACAAGATCTTCATAAGGATTTTACTTGCATATCAACATCTTAAAGGTCTCAGGAAAAGAATACAAAGACCTCAAATACTTTTGTTAAACACACTTTGGTCATAATGGCCCAGGGAAAGTCACATATGGAAAGTGTCATCAGCTGCCATACAATGGGGTCTAGAATGTTAATCCAAAAGGAACCAATGCTCAACTCATTCTTTCTTCACTCTTGGAATTAGTGTGTAATTAAAAATGGAATGTAACTATTAATGGCTTTAAAAAATTAAGTGAACCACTAATTTTTTAATTTTCGAAATAAAGAATCAAACTGTTTTTTACTGCTTACTACTTAGATTCTATTTTGAATCGTTTTCTTTAAAGTGGATTTTTCTGCCTTAATTATCCTAAAATTAAGAATAATGTGTTATGTCAGCATTTACACAGACAAATGTTTATTTTTCCACAGCTAAACTATAAGCCCTCCAAGGAGAGACAGTGTGAATTCTATCTTTCTTTATTAGCTGCCTCCCTCAAGCAGCAACCTATTCCCTATCATAACCCACAAACTTAGACTTGGCGCAGAAATCTGAGAAAAAGAAACATTCAAAACATATATTAGGGACTGATTACCTGCCTTGGAGAAGGAATTTTCCTGCAGCGGAGAATAGCTGTAACCTCACCTGAGGTTTCTTACCTCTTGAGTGCAGCTCCCTTCACCTCTAGCAGGCCCTCCTCAAAGAACAGTTTTTGAGGGAGCCCTGTGAGGTGACTGCTTACTTCCATCTTATCTCACTTTGTCTCTGCCCTGCAGGACATCCTCTGCTATCACAAGAGGAGTCATCAGCGTCTCTCTCCTGGACTGTATCTAGGTTTCCTAAAGCTGTGTAGCTCTGTGGATCAGATCAAAGTACTTGTAACCCAAAAGTTGCCCAACATGCTCTGCCACGTGAAGATCCGAGAAAACAACAACATCTCCAAGTAAGTGGTCCAGGGTTGGGATTTTCCTTGGTCTCATGTGCCCAAAGGAAAGTTAAGTGCTAACAATCTACCAGTGTAGGGTCCCTGGAAAGATGTTCCACAGCATGACAGAGTCCTGGCTCCCAGGATAAGGTCACCTGGGAGGAGCAGAGCTATTAAAGGGAGTGCTGCACCTGCACTGTCCCTCCTCCCCCACTGGGGGTGCATCCTTGTCATGCTCCACAGTTTACAAAGACTGGTCTTTGCCCACTGCTCATCCTGTTGTCTTTCCTTACCTCTGGAAACAGGCTCTTCAGGATCTTTGTTTTTAATATCACCAATTAGAACAGTATCTGAGGGAGCTAATGCTTCTCCCTGATCTAAAGCCCCCCACACTCGTTTTCATTCTACCCACTCCTAATTCTCTCTCTAACTTTAGGACTTCATATGTTTCCTACATGTCTGACAATTCTCTAGGCAAGAAAAGAAATAGCAGGGCCCAAACTTTCAGAAATTTCCCCTATGGTTTGGCATTTGGTGAATTACTTTGTTAGTTTTGGGACAGTTGCTTCATCCTAGTGATCTGGCTCAACTTTATAACTGACCCTAATAGCAGGCTTCTCATTCATCTACTGCAACGAACTGAATTGTGATCAACATGAAAATAAAGAATAAGAAGTTTATATAATAAAGGGAAAAAAAGTCTTCAGATATCCTTAGGTGTCAAAGAATGCAAACTGGAATCTCAAATTCTTTACAAGTGTAAATTTGCTTAACAAAAACAATTTTTGAAATTTGGTGCCTCCAGTGGCAAGACTTTAGTAACTACATCATCTCACGGGGTCGCATGAGCACTGCTGGTGACAATCAGAAGACTATTGATGTGGAAGGGACAGGATAGTCTCTCTGACCACCACACTCCCTTCTTGCATTTATCAATTGCACCTGGACTTTAAGTCTGCCCTCTGGTGGTCATTTCAACAATCAACATTTGGCATCTTCAGAGTCTGTTCCAGAAGACTGCAAGGCTCATTTGTGAGTTGACTGGACAATGGTCATTTTCATGTTTCTGGATTTGTGTCATAAAATCTCAGTCTTTTAGTAATTATATCAACAGATTTTTCCCTTTCCAAAGACCCAAGATTCACTAGTACAAAAGACTGCACCAGCCTTCATCTTGCAAGTTCCATCCATCCCGCCATTTTCAGAGCGCACACTGACTAGTGGGGGTGGGGCTCTGACTGGTGCCTCTCTAATTTGGTTCCAGACCCTATTTTGGCAAGGTCATCCTTTAGGGTCTGAGTATATTAGGCTGATCATAAGCCTATCATCTGGTTATGTATCAGGGATGAAAAAAGGAACTCATTCCCAAGTAGGCTCTCAAGGATTTCCATTATTTGTGAAGCTAAAAGTGTGCCCAAATCGCAGGAAGACTTAAGTTTGATTTTTTTCTCTCTCTCTTATTGGAACAAATGATAGATTTTTCCATAGTCTTGTCCAGTATGAGGCTTGAAATGAAACAGATCTCTTAAAAACAGAAACTTTTCTAAGAGGGCAGTTAGAGAGCAGTGGGGGTTGGTTGACTGACTTGTTTGTTTGTCCTTTTTTTTTTTTTTTAAATGAACCTCCTCCTGCACAGTCAGTTTGGTTTTCCGACCCAGCTACTGGAGCTTGGGCTGTGATGAAGCTTTGGTGAGAGCCTTCCACCATGAAGCAGAGGGCTTGCCTTTGCTCCCTAGCTTGTTCTTGAGAGCCCATTACTGCTCCCTGCAGAGCTAGAAGGAGAAACTGGGCCAACCGAATGTGTTTAGAGAGTTGTGCAAATTACCTGTGGAAACAAAGTTGCCCAAGAGGCATTTACCTTGATCTTTTCAAGTCCCTTTTGAAGGGTGGCTTGGGGGTGGGGGGAGAAACTAGCCAGATGTCGTTTCCTCCCACCGCCATTCTTTCCCCTTCCCTTCTGCTTGACATTTGGAAAAGTTCATTAGAAAGAACTATAGAGCATGCAGAATGAAGACACAGATGACTGGTTCGGGAGGAGGAAGGAAGCAGCGATGTGTGTCCCCTGGTTCCTTTTATTGGAATTGTCTGGTGTTCCTGTTTGTGATTCTCCTCAAGCTTTTGGAAAGGGAACGAAACCAAAATAGTCCTCATGATTACAACAGGCCGGGGCTGAAATGTGCGGTGTGGTTTGTTGCCTGAGTTGGATCAGAGTCCTGCGGCTAGCCAACTGTGGAATTAACCAGTAGATGCCCCGGTGGTAAAATGTGGGCTCTTAGAACTTACAGAGGATCTGCAGAGACAGGAAAAGGAGGACAATCAGGAAGTGATGGCGAAGACCTGAACACTCTCAGTCTCAAAAAACGCTCTGATTCACACATGCCTGACCTGTTGTTCGGAGACACAGGTGCTTGGATAGGTAAACTAAGCTGAAATCAGAACTAGCCCATTTGAACTCCAATTAGGGAGCAAAAGGTTCAAGTTCCATAACTCCATAACTAGCAATTCTAACCACCGAGAACTGGCTGTTTGGGTTCTGCACATACACACCAAGAAAGCTCTGAGCTGGATCCTGAACTTTTCTTATATTTCTAATTTTAACTTGACTCAACATACAGAGAGGAGTGGGAATGGATCCAAAAGCTTTCTGGCTCTGAATCGATGGAAAGTGTGGATCATGATGCTGACTGCCCCATGCAATTGTTCTTCTATGAGCTCCAGATGGCAGTCAAGGCTCTCCTGAAGCAGATCAATATACCTCTACACCAGGTACTGAGCTTTACCATTTTATCTCCTTTTTATGGCTCATGGAAACTGAACTGTATCGTAAAACTTACTCAAGAGGCATATATATGTTTGTATGTTTATTGTCGTTTATTTAAATACCGCTCGGCCTGTACATGCATGTTTTGAATTTAATGCCTATAGCTAGACCGAGGCTGTGCTCTGGCTCCTTTTCTCTTGTTCCTTCATATCAGCCTCTTCCAAAGTTTTCAGACCCCACTACAGAGTACTCTGACCAAGCAAGGAAAGACCTTCTAGTCTACCCTGAGTGATACCAAGATTCAACTTCAGGACAGCATGAAATACAAGAATGTATACACATATACACATGCAGCATAACCAAACCACAGTTTAGTTAGATACACAAATTACTTAAGAGCAAAAAAAAAAAATCATGGAATTTAAAACAATGGCCAATCAATTTCATGTTACTATTATTAGCAAAATCATTGTCTTAATGAAAATATGCATACTTATCCTCTGTAAGTGAAAATATCAAGGGAAACTGTTGGCATATGAAAACTAAAGATGTTTTAGGCTCTGTCTGTTTAATACAACCCAGCAACAATGCTGAATTCAGGGGTGGAGTTGTCTACCATTTGTTCTGTTTTGCCTTTGTTCACCATTCCTGCCCCTCTCACCACAACATGAACACAGAACAGGAGAGAAACAAGTATCCCCTGCATTAGTAAACTCATTATAAGACTGGCCTGTTCTTTTTTCACAAGAGAAAGAGCTACAAATTGGCCACACAGAAGCAGGGGGATAAGTCAGAAATTCCAAAAGCATCCATCTACTAAAATTCTGTTGATTTTAAGTCTGTACTTCACAGTCACTCCAAACCCGCCAACACTGATACAGACTGAATTGAAAGAGATGCTAAAGATCCTAGGGGTGCCACTGGATTATTCCAGGGGTGGCCCTGTGCTCACAAGAAGAAAAAGCAAGAACAGCAGCTCTCCTGGTGACAGTAGGTACTATTATTAAAGGGCTTCTTGGACCTAGCAGGTTTGGAGCAGCTCATGTTTCATTGGTGACTCCAGCTACATATACATGCTGGAAGAAGGCTGCTTAACGGCACAACAGTGCATACAACATTTTTTTTATACTTGTAAATTTTTCTCAGTCCTTGGCCAGAAACTACATTTTTCCCCCTTAACCAACTTAAATTGAAACTAGTGGATTTTTAATTCAATCCATTTTTGTTGCTTCATGTAATTATATTCATCATTTTGAAAAGCCCACAGAATGCAATCATTTTCTGCTTTTATAAGAAGCATAAATGTTGTTTTCAGGGTTTATGTGGAACATTACTGCCTTAAATCTTGATTTTATATAGCATTATTAAATGGGCTGAACCCTAATATTTATGTTGTATAAAAATTCCAAGCTTGAAGTTGTGTAATTTTGTTAGATGTTTTATGCTGGTTTGGTGTTGTTTATGTAAGTGCCATGTTGTAACTCTCCTATTTTTCCTCTGCGCGTGTCCCTCTGCAGGCAAGGAACTTCCGCCTTTACACACAGGAGGTGTTGGAAATGGGTCACAATGTGTCCTTTCTTCTCCTGCTCCCTGCCTCAGACGACGTCTGTACAGCCCCAGGACAGAATAATCCTTACACCCCACACTCAGGGTTTCTTAACCTCCCTCTTCAGATGTTTGAACTCGGTATAGTAGCTTGTTTCACCTAGAAATATCAACCCAGCCTCCTTATAATAAAATCACAAAGTGATATCTGTTCCCCTTGTCCCAGTGGAGGGTCAGTAAATCACATGATGGCTTTGGCAACAACCCTTTCTAGAACTGTGTACAAGTGTGAGCAAAAGCGAGGCTCCAGGACTAGCCTGAACAGTGATTACTGAAACCTAGCTAAGGTCCAATGGAGAGGAAGGAATTCTAAACTGAAAGCTCAGTTATCAGGCTTACTGCCTTCCTCCCGACTTTTTGGAACAGAAATACAAGAATGATGTGCTCATGAAAAATACTATTCCCCTCTTCCCTCTCCCTCCCCACTCCCTCTCTCTCCACTTTCTCACAGCCAACTGGGAAACAAATAACAATGAAATTAATATACAGTTTATATCACTTTGGAGCTAACAATTGATAAGTCTTAATTTATTAAATAAACAGATTGATATTAAATAGATCTAAATAGCCTAGACGATTTGAGAAATGGACAAGATCTCCCAGGATGCAATGATGTGATCTTAAAGTGAAGGATCTGGATGGTGGAAGATTTTGTCCTGGCCTGGCTGCGGTTTCTGCAGAGACCCCTGATGCCCACTGGGAATGCTAACAGGGAGGCTTTGTCTCCTTTCCAGTGCTTCATCTAGTAACAGACCAATAAGAGGCAATTAGCAAGGGCTCCCTCAATTCAAATAAATGGCGCAATTTGGGGGAGGTTGAGTGAGTGGTAGAGTGGAGGCATATTTTTTTTTTTGATGGCTCCTCGGCCACCAGATTTAGCAATACACAAGGTAATTGCCTGAAACTTCACTTTGAGATCTGGGCATCTGAATCCTAATTTATCTCTCTGGAAATTGCTTAAGCCACTTAGTTGCTCTTGCTCCAAGCAGTTTAGACATCCAAGGGGTGATGAACAGTAACAGCTACTTTCCAGAGGCAGGAGAGCTCCTAAGAGAAGCTAGAATCAGACTTGCAGGCAAAGATTTGACAAACCTGGGTCCCCTACTGAATGACACTGGTACTCATTTAACCTCTCCACACCTTGGCTATGTCACAAGATTAATAACAGTGACCGTACCATTTCCCAAACCCCTCAGGTGACCACTTAGTACATTCCCTAGGGTATAGCTGATGCAAGCATGGGCAGGTTAATAAACATAGACAAAAAGAAAAGCTTTCTTGTCAAGGGGAGAAGAACTAGCAAAGACATGAAAACACAGAATTCATGAAAAGTCAAGGAAAGAACAAGAGGTTCAGTCTGGTTGGGTCAAAGAACTGTGAGGCATGGAGAGGAAAGACAGCAGAACAGAAAGATGGAGCCATGGTGGTTCACTAGATATTGAGAAAGGGAGTTAGGAAACGTGGATGGAGAGCAAGAGCCAAACCCTCCCAAGATTTTAAAAGTTACTGGTGAGATGAGAGCTTGTGACAAAAAGAGAAAGATATGGGTGTGAGAAACACTGAGTGTGATCAAGAACGAGCAACTGCTCACACCAGTAAGAGAAACACACAGAGATTGTCTCTGAGGCTTTCAGCTTTAGGGACCATGAGGATAATGCTGCCTTTACCAGAAGTATCAGAGACCAAAAACATGATGTTTTGGGTGCTATTAGCTTTAAACATATTGAATCTGAAGGTGCTAAGGCAACATCAAAGTGAACATGTCACATCGGCAGCAGAAATGCAAGAGTCAATCAGGTACTTAACAGGGAGGGCGAAGCAGTGCCTACAAGTAGCTGCTAAAGTAAAAAAAACAAATGATTAGCTTAAGATAGATAAAGGAAAACACTTCATTGTAGGGCTAGCCTGAATCACACCTTTCCCTTAATTATAGGTGTGTGTGTGTGTGTGTGTGTGTGTGTGTGTGAGTGAGAGAGAGAGAGAGAGAGAGAGAATTTGTGACTCCATGTCTCAGTGATACTGGTGGAAAAATTAATGACTTGAGATCAATTATATTGTATATGCCTCCTAGGATCTTGTAGGTCACAGACATTTGGAAGAGTCTTATGACTTCTGTGAGGGTTACACAGTCTTCTTGGCCAGCCACCCTCTGCCATGCTGCTCTGTGTTCCTCTCCACGCTGCAACTGGTAAAACCCACTAGCATACATTTTCCTCTGGTCATTCATTTGTTCACCCACCAACATATAATATCATGTGCCAGGCATTACTATAAGGCCCTGAAAACCCAGCAACTCATCACAGAGTGTGCATCCTAGTAGAGGAGATAAATAACAAAGTAATGGACAGGTAACACAAACATCAGAGGGGCAAGGGCCATGAAGAAAAGCAAACCATGGAAAGGGACTAGAGTGAAGCAATGGGACTGCAACTCTCTGTAGGATGATGTGGGAAGGCCTCTGTGAAGAAGTTAAGTTTGAACAGAGACCTGACACTTGCAGACAACAGGAAGAGTAAGTGCAGAAGCAGGCCTTCGAGTATAGTGTGTGTGGACAATAGTGTAGAGAGCAGTGTACATAAGTGCAGAAGCAGGCCTTCGAGTAATAGTGTGTGTGGACAATAGTGTAGAGAGCAGTGTACATAGTGTGGAATAAACAAAGCATCAAAGAGGACAGGAAGTCACAGTGGAAGAAGCTGGATCCTTCAGCACACAGAGACTCTGACAAGGAACTTAGGTATTATTCTGTGTATATTGATATGAAACTCAGTGAACTATTTTGAGCAGTATAGTGTTAAAAGCTCTGCAAAATGCAGTAGAGGCTCCCTTCCCCCACCCCCGAGAAAGGAAGCTTGATTTTAACCCAGAATTTTCTGAATTCATCTGACCAGAACTGGAAACATTTTTGGCATGGCATCTATTAAAAAATCCACAAAACACATACTTAGGGATATGATGCCTTAGAATAATATTCCTCAAAGCTTAATGTTCCTAAGAATCACCTGGAGAGCTTGTTAAAGTATAGATTTCTGGAACCCAGCCCCAGTGATGCTGAGTCAGTAGGCTGAGAATGAGCTTGAAAATGTACTTTTCTAATAAACTCTCAGGTAATAGTGATGCCGCAAATCCACTGGCCATAGTTTAAGTGGTTCCTCCTAGGATCCAGAGATAAATACATAAATACAGACTTAGAAATGTGGTGAGCAGAGTAATATAGTAGAATCCAACTGTGTTTGCCTCTTTGATCTGCCTTACCTATTCTTATTGCTAAAAGCAACTGTAAGACCATACACACTAGCCTTCATCTATGAAAAAATAGGCCATAGATCAAAGCCTGTGTCTCACAGTTCATGGTTTTAAGATTTTTTATTTCCTTACTGGAGTAAGACAAACCTTGATTCTCCTTTGGCCCTCCCTTATTGTTGTATCATGAGTTGACTGATTAATGAATGCCATGTAAGTTGCCAGAAAAGACCACTTGGTTGGGCTTGGTTCCACTGATGCATCCAGTACTAATAGTGTCTCTTTTTTTAAGGACCATGGAGAAATTTTGCCAGTAAGTGGAAACTGATACACTCTCTAGTTCAATGTTTGTTGTACCAGAAACAAGTTTTAAGGAATTGAAGGCTCTTAGTAAGAATCATGGCTAATTCCACCTAATCCTTAAGCAACTGGTGCTTTCCAAGAGACAGTCCTCTAGGCACCAGCCCACTATGAAATTAATGGCAGTTTCTATAGGCACTCTTAAGGCCTGTTGTATTGGACCCATGGCCCTCTAAGGAAGATGCTAAGAAAAAAAATTTTAACTATGGTCTTCTACTCCAGGTCATTCCATAAATGGGAGAGATACCCTAAGCATTTCTGAGAAAGAAAAGAATGTTTTTAGAAATTCAGTCAGAACTCAGAAAAACTTTAATAACAACAAGGGAATTCTAATGAAACTTGAAAAAGTGTGAATTGTGGGAATATGTAAATTATAATAAGGAGGTGCATTACAGTTCTGTTTGTCCTGTTTAAGTCATCATCATCTACCTCATGGAAGGATTTGAGATTTGGCAACCCAGCCATGTTTCTGCCACTGACCTTAAGTGAATCATAAATAACTTGTTGATCCACAATGGAAAACTGTATCTGTGCCTATTCCTGCACCAAACAGATGTGGCAAGGGCAAAATGATAAAGATTAGTCTCCTGTCTCCAGGAGTAAAAACCACTAGGACACACCCACAGGATATTGTTTCAGAGGCCTGCTCATGACTCTAAAAGAAACCGAAAAGGGAAGATGTTGTTGAGCTCTGGACAAGCAGGGTTGAGTTAAGGCAAAGAGAAATAGTTTCGTCAAAGACCCACTCCTCTTTCCACACCCTTAGGGCTGACACCCATAGGTAAAGCAGAAGAGGACCCTTGGAAGGCCATAAAGCCCATGAACGGAGGCCTTTGGATATCACTATGTAAACTGTTCCCAGAAGAAAGGGGAAAGCAATTTCATAAGCTCAGACACACCATCCAATGACGTGGCCTCTTGAGGATTTGCCTAGCCTGCACTGAGGAGGTCACCTTGCCCTGACCCTGTGGACAGTCTCCATGAACAGCAAGCCTACCATGAGAAAAGCTGATTGTTATTGATTTCCTTGGCTCTGTAATTTGCTGTAATTGGACTAAAAGGACAGAATACTGAAGAATTAAAAAAAAATTGGCCATACCCTTCTTCATTCAGCACACATTTGCAGGGCTTCCACTGAAGGCCAGCTACTGTGCCGGGTGGACCTGCTGACATCCACAACATACAGGTTACACACCAGAATCTCGGAATCTAGAGGGGAGAGGCATTTCTACCAATAGTTCTAATACAAGGAAAGCCCTGCTGTAAGACAGGGGCCACTGAATTTCAGAAAGACACCCAGATCTCCCTTTAGAGGCAATGTTTTAACTGAATCATGGGAGATAAATCAAAATTCAGCCATTGAAAGACAAAGCTGAAGTGGGAAACAGTTCTAAGCAGAGGGAACCGCATGAGCAAAGGCTAAACCAATTAGGTCTGCCTTTAGTAGTAGTACTGTGAATTCTTAGCCCCTCTGGGGAAGCTAGAAGGTCAGACTCATCATGGCAGTCATTCCCAGGAGATGAGACTACATCCTGTGGGCAGAGAGTAATGGTGAAGATGTTTTAAGAAAAAGGATGCTATGGGCTAAGTGGATTTCAGCAGTTCTAGGGAGGACAGATTACAGAAAAGCAGGGTCCTGGGGCTGAGCCTGGAGGTGATGAGACCATTAAGAGAGTGTCTCACTGATCTGGGTGAGCAATGATAAGACCTCAGACCCAGGGATGGCATGGTAGAGGTTTAAAGGCAGAAGGAGAGCCAAAGGGATTCAGGAGTTAAAACTCAATGAAACTCTGATTGATTTGATGCAGCTGAGGGGCATGATGGAGGAGCCAGAGAGTCTAAATGGGGTCTGAGATGGATAGCATTGCCATCTACCAAAGCAGGAAATGTGAGGGGAGGAAGAAGTTTGGGGAGGGGGAGGATGGGTTCAGTTTGACAAATGATAAGTTTTCAGATACCTGTGGGATGTCTAGCTTAATGGAATCCAGACTCCAGACTTGAAGGAAATGGCCCAGCATCAACCTTTATTCCTAACCCCATTTTCCTGATTTAAGACACCACTCCTGTGTTCCAAGTATCAGTCCATCCCCTACCAGGACTCTGTGAAGCACCTTGGGCCCAGGTCCTTTCTAACACCTAAAGCAAAGACTCATGGCACTAAATTTATCCTGGGAGGTTATCTTCTTGATTCTTTGGCTCTCAAACTAAGTCACAATTCTTAGACAGACTGGGAGTTTGAAGAGTTGGGCATTCTCAGAATATTGTAATCCCAACGTGCTAATATTTGAACTATTAACTGTTTCATTCTTCCTGGGAAGTGAAGGGACAGGAAAAGGGGGTAGGGAAAAAAAACGGATTCTGGTATGCCCCCAATGCATGTTGGGTACTGTACATACACTGTGTAGGCTCCTTTAGAGCGCCCTTACTAGCCCTGTCTTGGGAATGATACTGAAGTCCTTGGAGGTCACCTCCCTACCACCACACACTAATAATACTAAGTGGCACAGTTCCAACCAAAAATCAAACCTTCATGGTGTTTAGCCCATTCACTGTCTACTCTACTGTCCTGTGAGTGCTCAGGCCAACTGTACTTTAGTCTGTCACTAGGTTATATAGGAAAAAAGTAGAAGAGAAACAACACCACAGATAGGTTTAGCTTGTGTGTTACTCACAGATCATGTAGTCCCAATAATGACATGGTCATCACCTTGTACCAATTTGTCTGTAAAATGCATGTGATTCACATTTAAAAAAAAAAATTAGAAGCTTCCCGTCTATCCTCCCTTCCTCAGGGATGGCTACCAAATGCATCATCGCTAAACCACAGAAGACTATGCTAAAGTAACATTTGTCAAAGCGACATTAGAGGCTCTGGGCAGAAACCACTAGGGCAGGAAAAGTGCTACCGCTGAAACACACTCATAACTCATTTGTGGTGCGTGGCACAGATGGCATCGGGCAGTGTGGGTACAGGAGACCACCCACTGATCCATAGCTCCCACCACTTAACGCAACAGAAAACTGGATTCCCCGGCCTTTGAGAGAAAACTGAATATCCTGGTCTTCAAGAATTCAGATGGCACTGATTCTGTTTCTTTCAAAAGGATCATTCAGTTTCTTTGCACAGTCAACTTTCCTTCATAAGTTTTTTTTTTAAGTTTTGGGGTTTTGTTTTGTTTGTGTTTTGTTTTTATCTGGGTGGGGGTTTTTGTTTTGTTTTGGTTTTTTTGTTTGTTTGGTTTTGGTTTTTCAAGACACAGTTTCTCTGTGGAGCCCTGGCTGTCCTGGACTCACTCTGTAGACCAGGCTGGCCTCCAACTCAGAGATCTTCCTGCCTCTGCCTCCCAAGTGCTGGGATTAAAGACATATGCCACCACCACCCAGCCATTCTTTATATTTTAGAAAGAAATAAAAGATCTACTTTTGTTGTCATTTATAACTTTATTTGGGCCAGGCATGGTGGCGCATGCCTTTAATCCCAGCACTCGGGAGGCAGAGGCAGGAAGATCTCTGAGTTGGAGGCCAGCCTGGTCTACAGAATGAGTCCAGGACAGCCAGAGATACAGAGAGAAACTCTGTCTCAAGACAAAACAAAACAAACCCAACAACGTTATTTGGAAAAGTAGGCTGTACGACCCTTCATTCTCCAGTCAAGGAAGAATACATGTCAAGTACTAACAGGACATAACCCCTCCCCCTTAAAAGGTAAATAGGGTGTCTTTAGGGCCAGAGTCTGCCTACAACATCTGCTCTGACTTCTTTACTCAGTCAATGTTAGTTAGAAGCTATGACGTTTGGGGTTTGAAAGAAACAAAAATGATCCTAATAGCAAAGCAGCCAAAGACACGACTACAGCGATGGGGCAGGTCCTCTTCCACTCAGAATCACATCCTGGGTGGCCCAGAGGGGGACGTGAGTTGTGCCTGGAAGGGAGGGGACACCAGTGGACACTTCACAGAGAAGCTGTTCCTACTGAGTCTTTTCAGGAGCAAACGGTGACTGGAAAGGACTGGTGGAGACAGGTGTGTAAGGATGAGGAAGGGCAACTGAAAAAGTGTGAAAGTATAAAAAGGAGTATATTAAATTTGGTTTCACGAAGCTGTGTTCGTCCAAGGCTAGCTGTTTAATAAAAGACACAACTCTTCCCATCCAAATCCTAGACCATAAGACTTTCCTTATGGGGGAAAGGTGTTTGGATTTTTATCCTAAAGAGGAGTCTCTGTAGCGTTTTAAGTGAGGGAATTGCATGAGAATTCTACTGTTTGGGGAAAATGTAAGAGCTTGTCATTCACTGGCAGAACATGAAATCAGCTCTAAGGAGTGAGGGAAGACTACGAAGAAAAGAGCTGATAACAGAAAAATCAAGTCCAGGTCTGAGGTTAGACAAGTGCTAAGGATATGACAAGCTGGAGTAGGTTGGGACACAGATGGAGCAGGGCATATTTATAGAGTACATTTAATGTATGTGTAATATATATATATAGAGAGAGAGTATATTTAGTGAATAGATGAAGAACTGAAACTCTCACTCTATTCTCTTTCTATCCCATGTGAACAATGACAGTGCAGGCCACCCTTCCACTGGCCTAAAATTTCTCATGAGAGGATATCAAGCAAAGAAGCAGAGCAGGATATAAGATGCACAGAAATAGATCAGATGCACAGGAGCAAGATTTCCTTACTAGGGAAGATGAACCCCATTTCTTGATGGTTTAGCTTCCCCAGATGGCTGGGTATAGGTACTGGGGTCTATAATAAAGGGAGGCAGAAGTGCTAAACTGGACAGTCTTCTTAGAATTTCACATTCAAGAAGACAAAGTATTCTAACAGACCTGTGGGCCCACAGTGGCCCTATTCTCAAAGCCGAGAAAGTGAAATGCACAAAATAAATGAGGAATAGTCTCCAGCTTTGCTGATGGGCCAGGAACACACCAGAACCACTGTGCCCTGCACCAGCATGCCTTCTCATCACATTAGAACCCTAGATGGCCAGAGAGTAGAGAAACCTGCCATGTGCCTCTCCTGGAAAGGGGCAAAGAAGAGCATGTAGCTTAGACTCTTTTCTTTGGCCTCTGTGCCATTGTGTTTTGAGAATGGAAGGCCAAATCTACAGACAAAAAGTGACTGCTCAAGAATCTGAACACAATATTCTTCAAAGTTGCAAAGCAGGGACAGGCAGAAAAAGATTCAAAGCCAAACACAGTAGGGTCAGGGGAATCGCTAGCTCCGCAAGGGACAACCTAAGAAAAGCATGTCTCATATCTTCCAAGAAGAGTAAGCAAGATATTTAGTTGAAAATCAAATCTAGGTTTCATGTTGCTGCTTGGTTTTGTTTGTTTTTGTTTTCCCTTTAAAGTGATGTTCCTGTGTGCATGTGTGCATGTGCATGTGTGTATGTATGTGTGCGTGTGTGTGCGTGTGTGTGCGTGTGTGTGCATGTGTGTGCGTGCGTGTGTGTGCGTGTATGTGCGTGTGTGTGCGTGTGTGTGCGTGTGTGTGTGTGTGTGTGTAGTCATATACACAATAACGTACACTTAGCAATTTGAGTACTTCTGAAAATTGTATCATTAGGCAATTTTGTTTTATAAATATCACATACCATATTTACACAAATTTAGATGGTTATGATGTCATTGGGTGACATAGTCTTAGTGGGCCACCACTGCATATGCAGACATCATTGAAACATCAATATGTGGCACATGACTATATATGAAATAAGCCCCAACTTTAGGAAAAAGTTCATCTAAACTGCAGCTTGCGCCACCCACTTCCCCATACCTTATGACAAGTTGGTAACCTAAAAAGGAATACTGTCTGACTAAACCCAGACAACTGGCCCCTTAAGAGCACATTTATAATTTATTTATGGCTTAATATTTTCCACTGATAGGGTTAATAAATCATGTTTCCATTTGACTGGTTTTCTCTGCTGTATGAATTTCTCTATTTTGATACCAGATCTTAACAGGTCTTATTTTGCTTGTCCATTTTCCAGTTCATTTTTGCAGCTACAGAGAGAAATTTATTAGTCTGTATTGCCGCCTTTCTGCTGTTGTGGAGCTGGACTCTTTGAACACCCAACAGTCCCTGAGGGAAGCAATCGCAGACAGCGAGGTTGCAGCTGCCAAACAAAGACACCAGCAAGTGTTGGACTTCATTCAGGTAAAGCTGTTGTTCCTTGGGTAATGACGGAAGAGGCGGGGAGGACAGGATGAGAACCAAGCAAGGGCAAGAGCAGCTGCTGGAGGCCATAAGGGAGCACACTGTGCCAATGGCCTGCGGAGCTGGTTGAATGGTGAAACTTGGGGAACTCTGAGCTTTCAAACAAAGGCTTGACAGTAAATTACAGGTAAACTGCACTAGTCCTAAGAATTGTGTCAGCCACTATGCTTGGTAGGAGTGAATGGTCCAAACACTGTGCTTACCTATTAGTCCAGTGATAGTTCCAACAGAGAAAGAAAAGTGTAGGATTTCCTCAATATCTCAGAGAAAATGAAGACAAGATGGCCTATTTGTTTACGTTAACCAGATCCACTTAGATCATTCATGATTTGGACTTCTTTCTTTAATGTGTGGTTACTGAGGTGAGAAAATGTATACCTTGTCCGGCATGATAGTGCACACTCGTGATGACAGTGTTGGGAAGGTTAACGGCAGAAGAGCAAAGTTCAAGGCTAGCCTGGGCGCACAGCAAGTCCCAGACCACCTTGAGTGGCAAAGTGAAATCACCTTATAAAAATGTATGTATCTGCATGTGTCCTCGTCTGTCTGTGTCCGTGTGTGTGTGTGTGTGTGTGTGTGTGTGTGTGAGAGAGAGAGAGAGAGAGAGACAGACAGGCAGACAAACAGACAGAGAACCAGAGACAAAAAGAAAGAGAAAAGGAAAATATGAAAACTATATTCCTTGTCCATGACCTTGCCTAAAACCCTTTATGGTGACATTTCAGGGTTCATGGAAAGAGTTCATGACCAGTAGTCAAAAAAAAAAAAAAAAATTGGATCTGGCCTGAAATTGTCACCAAATGCCATCATATCCAAATCTTATCTTCTTGTCTATCAGTCACCCAACTCACAAAATAAGTACAACAACAATGACTCTGCAAAAAAAATATCAATAGTATATGCATTCCACCCATTGTTTAAAATATTAAATATCCAGATGTCAAGCACTATATGAGAGATACAAAGTTGGAATAGCCATGACCTAAAACTGTTTAAAATTTATTGAGGTAGGCATGAAATGTCTATAAGTATTATTCATAAAATGTGTTAGGTCCCAAAAGAGAAACACCAAAAAGAAGAGGGGTTTCTATGTCAAAACAAAGAAATAAGCCTTTACTTTCACTTGTGGCTAGTAGGAAAGACACCATGGAAGTTCTTGATGGTACCCAAGCTGGGTTTATGGAATGGTCTAGTATACAATGCAAAAAGGGAATTCAGCATCCAGAGAGAAAATAATAAACAGACAAGGCAGACACGGAGGAAAATAGGATTTGAAGAATGATAAGGTGTTAAGGTTGGTTGGGACATAAATTGAGTATTAGGTGACCAGGCAAGACTGAGAAATAGAACAAGATTGAAAGATAACAAAATAAGAACAGAACAGAGGACCATACCAAAAGCCACAGGAAGGAACTAACATTTAATTCTGTAACTATGCCTCACACTTTGGATAAAGTAAGAGCTTCTCACAGCTCTACTGGGTCAGGTTGGAGCAGGGAGGCCATCTTTGTCATGAGTACTGCTATAGTCATACTGGTTGTACACTGGAAGAACGCTGGTATGGTCCTACTCACTAAATAGTCTGCCTGTCTCTCCTGAATTTAAGGACTAAAGGTAAGGAACCAGGCATACCAGAAGCTTCAACAACTATCCCAATAAGGAGTAAGAAAAACTCAACATAAGAAACATTATGAACTTAGGGCTCAGTAAGTAAGTGCCTTGGGCTGGGCTGCAGTGCTTACTGAGAGAATGAGGCAGTGCGCAGGGTATACTCTTTTAATCCCAGTGCTGGAGACGCTGGGGCAAGATAAACTCTGGGGCTCACTGGCCCAGCCTAGCCTTCCTGGTGAGCTCAGGGACAATGTGTTGAAAGCAGAGTGGACAGTGCTCCTGAGGAACAACCCTCAAGGTTGTCCCCTGACCTCTACACATATGTATGCATACACACACACACCCATACACACATATTCACATGTACACGCACTCCTCACTTGTGAAAAATAGTCACGATAAGCTGAACATGGATGGTAGTACACACCTTTAATTCCATCACTCAGGAGCCAGAGCAGGCTTGATCTCTGTAAGTCCAAGGACAGTCTGATCTACATAGAGAATTTTAAGCTATCCAGAGCTACACAGCATGACTCTGTTTCCAGAAAAAAAGGAGGGGAATGATAATAATTGTCCTACATCTTAGTATTATTTTAGTATTACAGAAATATTTAGTGAGCTAACGCACATAGAGTGCCTGGCGCATACTAACTACACAATAAGTTGAACGTTCATTCATCAATCAGTACAAGACCTAGCATAGTGAGACATGCCTGTAACCTGAGTTCTTAGGAAGTGGGCACAGGAGGGTCAAGAGTTCAAAGTCATCCTTGGCTACATGAGACAAGCAGTGAAAAGAAGTAAAAGCCTTTTGAAATATAGAAAACTGAGAGGAATGAAGATTTGGTAGAATTTAGAAAAAACAATGTCACTAAGCAGTAGAATTACCCCCATTTTCCTCATCTATAAATGAGGGAGACTCTCAGACTGAAGAAGTAGCTGCTCACTCTCTCCACTTGAGATTGTAGACTTCAGAATTTTACAACATTCACTCCACTTATTTCATTTCCCATAAAGAACAGATGTTGGTAGTAGAAATGGAGTAGGAAAAAGAAGGATACAAGATAAGGAGGAAACCAAAGACTGTGTGCATGTGTGTGTGTGTGTGTGTGTGTGTGTGTGTGTGTGTGTGTGCATGTGTGTGTGTGAGTGATATGCACACATGAGTATGTAGGCGTGCATACCTGTGTACACTCAAAGGTCACAGGGCTGGGGGGGTATGTCGAGTGTTCTGCCTATGCCTTTGAGACAGGGTCTCTCACTGAACCTGGAGCTTGCCATTTCTCAGGCAGGCTAGAAGTCAGCAAATCCCAACAATCTGCCTGTTTCTGCGAACCATTCCCTCCCCACACCACTCAGTACGGAAGTTACGGGAGACATCAGCTTTTTAGTGTGGAAACTGGAATCTAAATCATGTCCCTCCCCAAGCTTACAAAAAAACTGCCGTCAGCCACTGAGCTGTCTCTCCAATTCCCTGCTTATCTTCTGAGTCTAATGCCATGTCGAAGCCAGGCATGTTGACACACACATGTAATCAATCCACAGCTACAGAGGCTGAGACAGGAGGACTGAGAGTTCAAGGCTAGCCTGGGCCAGTCTGGGTCACACAGAGAGATACTGTCTCAACAATAACAGGTCAGAAGTCAAGGGACAAATCTTTTAGTTCTAAGTTGTCCAGGGCTACACTCTGGAGAAAACAGCACTTGGTTTGATCTGGAGTTTGGTGTGCGGGCTTGTTTCTCATATCTGTAATGGAAGGATTGGACTAGAGAAATTCTCAAGTCCTAGTCAACTCTAACATTAATTTTATGACCTACATTTTAAAGAAACACTTTACTAACTGTGCCTTGGGTTGTGTTTCTGCCTGATTCCAGTTATGCTTCCCCAAATCTCATTTATCCAATGAGGACACTGCTTTTCTTTAGTCGGTGGCCATCTTGTACCCTCCCAGAATTCATGACTCCATTCTCACTTCCTGTCTGCTACCTGGCCTCCTCTTCCTCACTTAGCTTCCTGCTCCAATGCCTTTTTTTTTTTCCTGCTCCTTCTGATCACATTTTTAAGTGGGCTGATAATGGCAGACCAAGCCAAGAATTTGTCAAAGTTCTTGCCTGCTCTGGACTCCCATAAGCTCATAGACTTGGATAAAAGCCAGTTCCCAAAGTGTTCTGAAACAAACTTCTGGAGCAGGGTAATTCCAGATCATCCACCTGGACCCACAGGTATGGCACCCTGCTGTCCCCAACATGAGCAACTTCACTGCCTGCACACAACTCAGTGTCCTTAGCCCCTGCCTCCCAAATGAAAACCAGCTGTGGCCACTCACTCATTGGTGTTCACAGCTCAGCCCACCACACACCATAACCAGAGCCTGCAGAGGCAAGTGCCAGTCCCATCTAGATCTAAGACAGTGTTACTACACAAACCAAACATTGTAAAGAGCAGGGGAGTCTATGTAAATACAGCTAGGAAAAGTAGCCAAGGAGTGTAGCCAAAAAGGGGGAGGTCTGGGCCAGGGGAGGTGTAGAAAAATCACAGATAAGGTATACAGGCTTTATAGACAGCATATGCAGTAGAAATGTCCAAATTAATGAAGGAAGAAGGAGAGAGAGAGAGAGAGAGAGAGAGAGAGAGAGAGAGAGAGAAATGTCAAAACCTGAAGACCCGAGGCTTAGCGTACTTTGAGCTGTTAAAGCCAAAGGGGCAATTAGACCATAATTTATATACTGTAATGCTTCAAATGCGCCTAAGCCGTAATAGAAACACAGCTCATTAAATAGAGCCAATCTATCATCCCCTCAAGCAACTTGTGGCTGTGCTGTGAGAAAGCCAATCACCTTTACATTTTAATAAAAATATTATCTTGCCCGAGTACAGAGAGAGGGTATAATTTATAGGATGAAAACTGAAATTTGTAAAGAGCTGGGTGAGAAACGAACGCAGAACCTTTAATCAGCAGACTTGGGCAGTTCACAGGCGCTCATTTGAAAAGCATGTCAGCAAGTCTTCAGAAGCCAAATTTGGACCTCAAAATCAGGGGGATTATGTTGTCAGTTGCTTTTAGATCAACAGCAGAAGGTGAAATGAGTGGAAATTGGAATTCTTTTGGAGCTACTTAGTGAAGTTTCATTAAACTCCATCCACAGGCCTCCCTGAACCAACGGCATTTTTCTTTCTCTTCAGCTAGGCCCTCTCCACCTCACTACCGAGAAAAACTGAGAAGTCAGCATTGCTTCGTTCAGCTCTGTCCATGCATGGCAATAGGCTGAAACACCTTTATCTTAAAGGTTTAATTATGAAAAAGAACAAGTGGATTGTTATGAAAAATCACATAAGTTTACAAGTTGCCACAAAGTGTCTGGCTTACGGTGACAGAAGGGCATTCTAGGTGTCAGAGAACAGAAGTTCTAAATTCCCGTTGGTAGAGCTGTGCACCTCCAAAGGCTCCTGGGAGAGTCCGTTCTCTGCCTCCCCCAGCTCCTGGGGGCTGTTGTCATTCCATAACTCACATCTATCTCTACTTTTTGTGGCTGTACTGCCTCTTCTCTTCTGCCAAGTGTCCTTCTGCCTCACTCTTGTAAGCAAGTCCCTATGAGGACATTTGTCGTGGAATTAGGGCTGCCACAGATAATCCAGGACAATCACTTCCTCTATAGTATTAACAACCCCAACTTTACTAGAGAAAGTAGTACTTACTTTTTTGTCATAGAAGATAATAGCCACAGGTTCCAAATGGTAAGAATTGGGAAATCTGTTAGGGATTCACATTCACCCCATGGAAATAATCGTGATTGGCATCATATAACTGAAGACGTTAAAATACCGCCCAATTTTCAGAGCTTACTCACCCATATCCCCTGACTCCTTCCAATAGTTCTAAGAGTAGAAATCTGAGAACTAGATAACCAATCCATCCCTTTATTCTCTATGTTAGCATTCACTGGGCACCTAACTTAAGAAAAATACAAAAGTATAGTTCCTGTCCTTGACAGGCACACTAAGAAAAAGTTATGCATAATCACGTGGTGCCTTTAGAATAACTTTGACACCATTGAACACTGACTGTGACATGACCAATAAAAGCCAGCTAAGAAAGGAACTGTTTCATCGGGAAAATCCATGCAGGTCTCACCTAGGAGTCCCAATCTGGCTTTTACCTCGTGGACTTCAGATTCCCTTCAAATTCTCCACCTAACATGGCTTCGTGCCTCCTCCTGGGCCTGGCTGCTGTAGAGCTTCCTGCCCAGCTAAGGCAGTGAACAAGCCCTGGGCCTCAATCTCATGCTTTCAACACTGTCCCTAAATACTCTGCCAAGTCCTATACCAGGGCAGCATGGAACCAGAAAGCAAGGGGAAATGGCCCCCAGCCACACGGTTTCACTCACTAGTTCATTTTAGCCTGCCTATTGTACTGAAAATGGCAGTGAATATCACAGTTTCAGAATCTGTTCTGTGCTAGGAACACAAGGCTTGTAGATACTCTTCTTTAAAAAGTGTGGTTAAGTATAAAGACCTAAGAAGAAAATTTGAAAATAAAATACCACTGGGTGATACCTAATCTTTAAAACCTCTCCAGTCAGATACACTTAATGTGCCATTATTCATACAATGAACACCTTCTACCTAAAGGTAGCGACACCAACTTTCTAAATGTTCTCCAAAAAGAACCATGAAGTATTAGAGATGGACGGTATCTTAGCCATTGCATGGTTAAACTTCCTCAATTTACTACTGAGAAATGAACACGAAGGGGTCAATGCTTTGCCAAAGCACCAGTGAAATCAGAGGCAAAGTCAATCACAAACTTCAGATTCCCAAGAAACTGTGTAACTAACTGTCTCTTCTTGGGAGACAGAACAATCAGAAAGCGCATAGCCAGTGTTCATCACAGTCTAAAGAACACCTGTCATCTACAGTGAGAGACAAAATTGAGTGACTTTTAAACCACCAGCAACTACCATTGTATTTTGTAACAAAAATGTCACTAAAACCACTATAGTAACCCTGAAATCAAAGTGGTACTGATCTAAAATGTGCTACCATAGAGTGTTTAAACTTCTTAACAAGAGCTTTTTCAGGCTGCTCTAGACTTTGAAAACATTTGCTTTATATATACAAAAGTGGTAAGTTGAGTATAAACTTAGATCTTTCCTTAATAGGTGTTCTGAAATTCACATATCACCTGCATCTTATCACCTCCCTGATATTGTACATTTCATTACACAGTGAGAGCAAAAGTGTTTTCGTGTGTGAGCAAAGTGTTCTGCAAAGTGCTCATCCTACTCAGCCATCACGACAGCCTATGGGATATTTGTCTGTAGCTTGTGAACACAGTAACTAAGGCTAAAGACAATGCCATAGAAACCAGCAGTACAGAAAATGGTTCATCTTGGACTCTCAAGAAGTTGTATTTTTTAATGGATGCTTCATAACTTAATGCCTTTTACAATTTTATTCCTAAGCAAATAGATGAAGTCTGGCGTGAAATGAGGTGGATCATGGATGCTCTACAGTATGCAAGATACAAGCAACCAGTCTCTGGCTTGCCCATCACTAGGCTGATAGACGCTTCTAGTGAGCAGAATCTGAAGAAGATCAGTTCTACATCATCACATATAGACTGCCTTCCATCAACATCCCCATCCCCGGAGATGCACAGAAGAAAGGCAGTGAGCGGTAAGCAGTAAGATGTAAAGTTCTTTGGCTTGGCCATCAGATTCTTGGCCGTCTTCACAGATGAGGTTCTTTGTGTTGGTGCATTGGTTCTTATAAGTGGTAGGAAACACTGTTCAGGAGTAAGACTCAAGAGTAAGCACAAGAGAAACAAACCCAGAACCACAGACAGGTAGGAGACTAGTGCAATAACATGAGATAGCTTTGCTTCACTGAGGGGTAGGCAAGAGTAGACCAGTGATGGTCAGCACAGCCAAGGGAAGGAAGGACACAGAGCAAGAATGGAGATGCAGAAATTCCAAATGAGGACTGATGCAGTTCCAGGTAAGGTAAGGTAAGCCCAGACTCTGGTTCCATGTGAGGTAAGAGTTCAGGGTATACCTCCCAAACACATCATGCTCTCAGGTGGAATGTAAGGAAGAGAGAAATCTTGGATAAACTAACTACAATCCTAAAACTGAAAGCAAATATGGTCAGGATAGTCATGGGCATTACGATCTAAGGAACAAGTTAAAAGAAATGCCTCACAATGCACCTTGGGAATTAAGGACGAGATTATATGACAAATACTACTAGTAAAAACATGACTGGAAGAACACAAATCCGTACAAAATATCTTTGTGTTTTAGGCAAAACAAAAGGATATAGATATAGGCAGTACTATTTAATACTCTTCCATGGAGCTGGTCATTTTTCTTGTCAATTAAAAAAATACCAATTCAAAGCGCCTTCCTTAATTCTATCTCTTAAAAGCACTTCAATGTTGTAATCTCCATAATAATATTTTTAGGGAGCAGTTCTGCTTTACAGGCTTGTCCCTTAGGGGGCAGCATGGTGCAGCAGAAAGAACCTGGGCGTAGAAATCAGAGCCCTGTGTTCAAATTCTAAGTTTGTTTTACTAGTTGCATGTGTTTGAATGGATTACTACATCTGGGTATTAGTTTCCATACATGTAAAATTAGAATAGTAATGCCTACACCTTAAGGATTCATTTGTGAGTAAAACTATCAAGGATGCATGAAATGTAACAGGAAATTATTATAAATATATAAAATATAAATATTTGATGTCATTGTCTTAATATAAAACATTTAATAGGGTTTCCTTTAGAAAGTCTGCATGTGCTCCTATTTTAAAAATCTTTCCCTAAAAGTCAAAACTTGGTAAGTGGAAGAACATGGGAAGCATCTAACTTTTATTACCAAAGGTATCTATGACTTACCAACTAATTCAACAAAATAATTATTTCAATAGAGTTTCTAGGATTTTGTTATTTATTTACTTGCCTGGCCTTGGAGACACAAAGTAAATATCATCTCTGCCAGAAGCTGGTCTAATGGGAAATTTAGATACGCTGACAAAAACTGACATTGTAACTACCTATGGGTTCCAGAGGAGATTGGTGGCATTAACCCATATGCTCATAAAAAAGCTGAAGGCAACAGGAACCAGTGCTGAGCAAGTAGACGATGAGCAGAAGAGAAAAGAGAGCTATGTGAGCAAAGGAAGTACAATGTTCTGTGTTCTACTTCAGGTAACTTCAGCCAGTCTGGCTGGTGGTCAGGATTCTCTGGTTTCTCATTCTTTTTGTCCATAAACACACACGCGCACACACACACATTGGTTGCCTCTGTGGGCCAGACACTGTTTTGAGTAACCAGAATATAACGAAAAGGCAAAGTCTCTACTTCTATGGAACTCAGTCTAGAAGGGATGGCAAGGAAAAGAGAAAGAAAGAAAGAAAGGAAGGAAGGAAGGAAGGAAGGAAGGAAGGAAGGAAGGAAGGAAGGAAGGAAGGAAAGAAAGAAAGAAAGAAAGAAAGAAAGAAAGAAAGAAAGAGCACTAAAACTCCAGTGTGATACGAACCAACAACTGGAACGGCAGCAGATAGGAAGGTGTTGAATTCTAGGATGCGCAGCACAGACCCACTTGAAAAGGTGACACCTTAACCCACCACAGGACAAGGCAAGACTCTGGAATTGGAGTTTTCTAAGCACCAAAATAACAAAAGGCCTTAAGGTAGGTTGGAAGAAAGGCCAAGTGCTTGGGCCGGGGCGAGCGGAAGAGGAAGAGGAAGACACAGGGCCGCAGCTAGGGAGCAGGTCCAGGCAGGACTCTGTAGGCCCTGCTAGCGAGCTCGCATTTTCTCATCTTCTGACAGAAGGCAACTAGAGACATAAGCAAGGACTGGCAGGATCTGAATTTCTCTTAAAATTAAATTTCACTGCTGTATGAAGAAAATATACAATGAAAATGTGAGAAGCGGAAAAGACTATGAAGCTAATAATGAAGAAGAAACTAAGTTTTCTGGCTTGAATGCTTCAGGGTTTCATGATGTTATTTACAAAAAAAGGAAAGACAGACAGAGAGAGAGAGAGAGAGAGAGAGAGAGAGAGAGAGAAGCTTGAGTAGCTGGGCTTATTAAATGTGACATTTGAATATGTCCACAGAAATGAACACTTGGAAAAAATGAAAGGTGAAGACGCACAGGGTCTGTCAGTCTGGAAAGATAGATGGATTGTGTCTGAAACTATAGAAATGGATGAGATTCCCTAGACAGTGTGTGTCGAATATAAAGAGAAACACTATGGAAGGTGCCTATGACATAGATGGATCAACAAGATGTCTTAGATTACGAAGGAACAATCAGAGACAGAAGATTAATATAAATATATAAACACATAAATAAATAAGCAAACAGAGAATAGTGTTACAAAAATGAAAGCATGTCAAATAATGGAGAAAAGTTCAGTAAAACAACTGTACATTTTCTGTTGTTTCGCTTTTTTTTTTTTTTTTTTTCAACAAGGGAAAGCCTTGAAGAGAGCAGTTTGTGAAGGAAAAAGGTCCACATCAGCGGACAGGGGTGAATGGAAGGTGACAAAGTAGTATCAGTAGGACACACTCTGAAGTCTTGGCTGTGAAAGAGAAGACAAAAGAAAGGCAGCAAGTACCAGAGAAGTGTACGGTTGGAAGCCAGGGCAGGAAAGACATGCTCTCCAACCTTCCATGGTTTATATAATCCTACAAACAGCTTTTCAATTCTATTTCCACCTTCACAGTTCATCTGCTCTCTCTGTTCACAGAATTTTCCCAGTGTTTAATCTTCTAGTCACAGGTTCTCAAGTGGGTTCCTCCTAGACTGTATGAGGGTGGCCTCCTCTATGCCCTAGAAATGCCAGACTCTCACATTGGCCTAAGGATGGATTACACACACTCCCTGCTGGGAGGATCTGCCCAATTGCATTTGGGTTTTATTATTAACTTAAAATGTGAGTGAACATCATTCTGTTTCTTAAAATATAATTCTCTCTTGGGTCCATTTATTTCTCTGAAGCCAAAATTCCTTGGGCTGTGAAACACAAAGACATGGAAAGCAGCAAATGACAAATACAACTTATTGACAAGAACACACTGCTGAGTATTAGGGAGAAGCAGTGCTCTATCTCCTGGCAAAGGCGAGAGCACTTCAGAGCAATGGATTCTGTCCCTGTCTACTCTATCCTCCTCGCTGTAAGTGTGGCCACTTTGAGTTGTTTAGAAATC
Source organism: Lophiomys imhausi (assembly GCA_907164525.1). Lineage (NCBI taxonomy): Eukaryota > Metazoa > Chordata > Mammalia > Rodentia > Muridae > Lophiomys > Lophiomys imhausi. The sequence continues at coordinate 6,318,214 of CAJQZJ010001558.1, forward strand.
ACTTGTGAATGGGGAAAATCCAATTCAGACAAACATCCCCCCACTGGGTTACTCACAGAGCAAAGTTTACAACACAGTTTCATTCTATGTGGATAGAACTTCCTCAACTTCTAAGAAGCCTGCTGGAAATAGAGAGCCTATCGCAAACTTTACCCCTGGTGCCAGCCCAAGATTCTGACTTAGAGTGGTTGACTATGTTGGATTTGTTTGTGCAAATCTGTTTACCATGAGAACAGCAATAGAACTCTAACTTCCCAATTCTGTATGGTTTTCAAAACAGAAAGAACCCTTCCGAGTCAATTAAAATTAAACATCTCCAAAGGGCACGAGGGGAAAAGTTGGCTCCAAGAAAAGGCAGCCCAAAGCAGGGGGAGGAAGATTTGGTCCATCGCATGGGCATTTTTCCCCACTCCTTTTCCATGGGGACAGTGTCACAGGAAGCAATATTTTTTTCCCCAACACTGATGTTTCTCCTGGTGACACATGGGTGAGGCAACAGAGGGAAGATCGGGTGTTATTTTCTTCAGATGTGTTTGAAGATCATCCCAATCTTCCAAATGTGGAACTCTTGATAACCTTTCCCCAGAAGAAGTCAGAAACCATTTGGCATATACCAAATGGTCCCTTGAGGTACTCTTTCTCTTCAGAAAGTAAAAGATGAGCAAAAGTGCCTAAGGCTTGATGAGTCAATAATTTTTTTTACTTATAAATTATTTAAGTTCTATTAAATATATGGAAATAGATCCAGTGAGGCACATATAGACATGCATATAAATGGATAGTGATATATTACACACACACACACACACACACACACACACACACACACACACATATATATGTTTTAGGGAAATAAGATCTGATGTTCCTTTCTTTCTGTCTTGCCACTCACACCTCTACCTCCTACCTTTAAGAAGAAAAAAGAAGTAACTTTAAACTGACAGTTCTTTCCAGAAATGTCATCTCCCCATAACATTTTCAAGACCCATGGCAACTCCACTGGGCTGCTGTTGTCCTGACCCACAGAGCCCAAGAGTTGCAACACCCATCATAATGGCAAGAAAACCAAGCTTTCTAAGCCAGCACTAATAATATGGGCAGACCTTCACCCAACACCTCCCAGCTCAAGCAGAGAGGAAGTTCGGCTTCTCCCAATGCTGGCCTGCCCAACGCCCTCCAAGGGAAAGTAGGGAGCACCACCAGATTGGCTAATACAAGCTGGGCAAGGTGCCTACCATGATTAATGGAGCATACGGCCTGTATCTAGGGAGGGAAGCTACACTTTGCATTCTTTTCCAGGAAGGGAGGAAGTAGCCATGGTCTAAGTCCTTGGAAACTCTCCTGGGTGCCCTGCATGCATCATGGAGCCTGTTCTGGGAGGGCTATACCACTCCAAGCAAGAGATTCCACCTTGTCTTGTAATAAATAACCCAACAGTCATGCAAGTCAAATATTAAGATCAATCCTACTAGAATAGCATCTCTTAAGGGCAGGCTCCTGGACCAATAAGATATTTAACACTCCATCCTTTGGTTCTTTCATACCTCCTTCCTGGGTTACTGCAGTTATAACTAAGTCTTCTTTTGATTTACCTCTTATCTCTCATGCTATAGGAGCCATACAGTAAGTTATATCACTTACTAACTCACTATTTAATATAGTGAGGAAACACAGTACTGAACACTACACAGGAAAACATTGCTCTTCCTGATCATCGAAAGAATTCTCACAGCAAAATCTTGAACTATATTTGCATATTCATTTACAATCTTAATTAATAATCTTCATCCCTCAAAAATAACTATCTAGATGGCACTTAAAGTATATTTAACAAATCTGCATAAGCCTGTGGGAGATAACCTCCATGTTACAGAGGTTCAGACAAGCTAAGTGATTTGCTCACAATGGCGGGCACAATAACATGCAAGACAAGCCTCCAGCCAAGGACGGTCTTGCGTTTATCAACCATCCTTTCTGTACATGCGGGTGGACACTTGATTCAAATATCATCAAAGACTGAGAAATGGTATGAGTGGTTGTCTTCATGAATTTCTATGGGAAGCCAGGTAAATTATAACTTTCCAGGTTGTTTCAAAAGTGCTGCTTTTCAGAGACAATCGGTCTCACTTCTTTCTCCCAGATTTCAATATGCATTTTAGTTTCACTCCAGTGTACTTCCCGCACAAGAGGCTAATGCAAGAATGGCTAAGACAGTCTAATATGAAGGGCACCAGGCCCTGCCCAATGCCCATTTTCAGATTAGATGATGTGGGAAAAGCACATGACCAACATATCCCTTTGCTTTCCTGTCGCGTCCCCCCTTGTCCAGCAAGGAATGACGCAACTCGCAAAAGCTCTTCTCCTGCAGTTTATTCAGGTCCCTTGAAAACAGTCTTCCGAATGCCCGGGCAGACCCAACCCACAGGCTAAATACTAAATGAACAGCCAATCAAGTAAAGCCACGTGGTGCTATCTTAGAGGCCCACGTATGCGGAAGCAAGCCAGATCAGCGATCTTAGCCAAATATGGACTTGTTTACCACCGAGAGCGCTCACCGTCGGGCTGGTGGAAGGCGGAGACCAGCGCCATCTTTAAGGCGCGGCACGTCGCAGCTCTCTACACTTTCCTTGTTCCTATGTCCATTCCTCCACTGACTGAAGTTAAAACTTTACTAAACAGAGATAAGAAAGACGAGTGCATGCTATCTATAGAGTACATAGTCCAAAGAAGGAGAGAACTATGAGAGAGTAGATTGTTTACAATGAAGCGTGGTAAGTGTAGTATCACAGATATAAATAAAATACTCTGAAAGCTAAGAGAACTGAGTGACTAAAGCCACCTGAGGAAGCTGGTATGGGCCCTCCCTAGAGACTAGATCTTAAAATATGGCCCACCACGGACAATTCACCATGTCAGCTTCTCTGCAATTACATTCCATGCTCCTCAGTCTTCTTGAAACAATAACCTCTCTCTGTTTGCAAACTGGAAGGCTGGAGAGGTGGCCCAGTAGCAACTGCTGCTCTTGAAGGGAACCAGAGTTCAGTTCTCAGCACCCACAAAGTTGGCTTACAACAACCTAAACCTCCAGCTCCAGGGGATCCAATACCCTCTTCTAACCTCATCTGGCACCTGCATGCACATGCGCTTATACATACATACACATATAAAAATAAAAAGCAAATAAATGTTTTTAAGTACAAATTGCTTTAGCCAAGTGCTTGACTTATTAAATAGAAAGAGAAAGACACTGTCAAGCTCCTCAGGGACCACTCTTTATTATAGTCATTTTGCTATCTATTTCTAGTGGATTAAATCATGACATCACAATCACCATCCCGCAAAAGATATGTCCAAGTGTTAACCTTTGCATCCTGGTAGTGTGGCCATATTCAGGAAGAAAGAAAAGAAAAGATTTTGCAGCTATAACTAATGATCTTGACAAGAGATCATTTTGAATTATCTGGGCCCTTAATCCAATATCAAGAATCCTTGTAAGAAACAGAAGACACAGACACTGAAGAAAAACTATGAGGCAATAAAAACACACAGAATGTTACCAGAAGCCAGAAGAAACAAGAAACCGTTCCTTTCCCCACCTAAGATCCACCAGAGGGAATGTGATCCTGCTAACACTCTGAGTCTGAACTTGGGCTTCCAGAGCTGTGGGAGATACACCTTTACTCTCTAAAGCCATCCAGGGCTACATTTGCTAAAACAGTGACAGGAACACTGATGAAAGACTGGGCAACAGCAACACTTAGACTCCTTTGGCAGGAACTAAACTGAAATAATCCTGTGTCAGTCACTTAGATGACCCAGATCCCTGCTCTCAGGATGCCTCCAAAGAAAACCCACGGAAGTTCTCCAGTGGATTACTATCAGTTTCTGGAGAAGCATGGATCTGTATTTGGGCACCTATTCTGCAACTAGTCAGTGATGTAAGTTGCAAAATTTAATAAGCTTAAGCTTCAGTATTTTCATTAGCAAAATGAGAAAAAACTACAACCATTAAATATAGCTGTTAGGTGACTTGGCATTATAGATGACTCACAGTAAGTAAAAAGCAGACAGTGCTATTTCTACTGGGATATAAGCAAGCATATCAAGACAGCCTCACTAACCATAGATGTTGGGAGAGAAACTCAACTAAAGTCAATTACTAATTCTTTGCATGGATCCTATTTCAAACCCAGTTTCAAATCTTCAGTTAACCTCTCTCCCTGACTCCTAAGGTACCTATCCTAGCCACCATGAGAACAAAGTAACAATTATGGGTTCCTGTTTCTTTCGGTGCCTGCTTTTCCCCCCATTAAGGATCAGAGAAAGTACTACGGAAACTGTTTTTTATACCAGCATGACTGGGGATACAGCTCAGCAGCAGAACACTTGCCTAATATGTACAAGGCCCTGCACTCAATCCTCAGCACCAAAAAAATATTTTTTAAAGACAAAGATGAAAATCACTGTTTATTAAGCCTTTATTCTTT
>CAJQZJ010001558.1:6322710-6334449 GCA_907164525.1 Lophiomys imhausi
ACACACACACACACACACACACACAAACCTCTTTATACTTATCCACCTTCTTTCCTAAACATTTGTCTCAGAGAACAACATACTCTTCCATCTCTGAAAACACCAACACCAACAGTGGTTCTCACAAACCTGATCCACCCTCTTTTTATAGTCATCAGCCTCACCAACCATATATCTTCAAGCATCCCCTCTCCAATGGTACTTTCTTCCACACACCCACACGGACATTCCTTCAACTGTCCTATCATAACATGTTCTCATTAAGTTTCCTGGATACTCAGGCCATCTCCTCAAACTCAACTTGTCCCAGATAAAATTCACCTGTTGTGCAACCTAAGCTAGGGCTGCAATGTAACAGCCTCCTGGTCTACATTTGCAGACACTGGTTTAAAATCTTCTGGTGACTCTGAGGCATTATGAATGTCCTCCTATTGGTCTGGGACACTCCTCCCTAGCACCCCCCGATCACCAAGGTCTCATGCAGATTCAGAAACAAGCAGAGGTGCTGGTGCTGACCATCTAACCAAAAGGATCTCCCTCCCAGTCACTGGCTAGCTAAAATCCAATATCATTTTGTTCACAGAACTTTCTAGTATCTAGAGTTCATAGTTTCTGACTCATTTGTTGTCTGATTCACACCTATTAGATGCTTAAAAGCAGCATCTTTAACTGTCTGGCACAAATGCATACTCAATAACCATCTTCCTACAAGACTACTTCCTCCATACACCACCGCTACTGCTCGGCACCACAGCCTGAGCAAGAAAAATACTGAGGGAACACACAGCCTGGCCCTTGCTTCCTGGCTGTCCTCTATGCTCTCCCTTGCTCAGCACTGTCTGAAGCTTTACCTGATACAGAACTATCATACCTCACACTTCTTATCTTGTCCATTCTTCAAAACCCTTCAATAATTATCCACTGGCTATAAAACTTGGAGCAAGCTTCCTATCTAAACATCCCATCTTTTCTCTTGTTCCACCTGCTTTTTAACCGCTGAGCCATCTCTCCAGCCCGCTCCACCTGCTTTTTAAATTAGATTCTCTTTAAAAATTGTCTTGAAATAATTATGTACCCAGGACCCCAGAAAGTTCTTGTATCTTCTCCCTCAACCTCCCCCAAATTAACAATTCACACAACACTTGTACATTATCAGAAGAAGAAAACTGATATAACCCACAAAGCAAGTCTAGATTTCACCAGTTACACAGATACCCACTGTGAGTATGTCTGTATGCACACAAGAGATAGCCTCACATGTGTAGCTTGATCCAGCTCTGTCACACACTTGGCACTAGGTAATTAGCAGCATGATCATGATATTCAATTGTAACCTTATCACAAAGTCCCCTCTGTTACCCTTCCATAGCCTTACTGCTCTCCCAGCCCTCCCTTTGGCATCCCACAATCTGTTCTTCATCTCTGTGTTCTAGCACAAATATTATACATATGGAATTCTTTCCTTTTATTGATGAAAAGCATTCTATATTATGGGTGTGCCACAATTTAGCCATTTATTCATTGAGGACAGACATAATGGCATAAAAAAAAACAAACTTCCAAATGTGCAATTAATGATCCTTCCATGGAACCCTCTGATCTTCCAGATTCCATTCCTGTGCCCATATTCTAATCAAATGGCCTTGCTTGTACTATTTTCACTTCCCACGTTTATAATTCTATGTCATTGCAAGTATATTTATTACAAAAGCCTGCCTTGAATCACTTTTAGAACATGATAAAGAAATAAATTAATACAGAAAAAGAACAGACAATGAGGGGAGAAAAATACATAAAAGATAGTACATTAACTTTGTCCCAATAAAATGTTCTCTTTTTCCTATAAACCTGCACCTTATTTTCTACACTATTCTCATAAACCCTATATTCTGCCACAGAACTGTGAATGCATATTTGCCTCACACTTCCACTAAAATAGTAAACTCCCTGGAAACAGATGTTCTGACTTCTTAGAAATTTTAGATCCACTTGTGTACCAAGTACCAATGTTCCACAACCTTCAGTGGAGTTAGATTCCAATAAGTCCATCATAAGTGAAAAATAAAATAACTCAAAGAAGCATTTAATGTAGGTATAAAAGTCACCTATAGTTAGGGTGGGAATCAAAAGACAACACACACACACACACACACACACACACACACACACACACCATGAGTGTAAAATAAACAAATAAGGAGTCAGGGAAGGGAAAGCAGGGAACCATTGTAAATAACTAGAGTCTCTAATACAAAAAAAAAATCCTGATTCTGACTCCCTAATAAAATAAACTTTATCCTTGTATTTTCCAATACTCTTGTAATAATTGCCTCTAATTTTCCACCATGAACAGACTAGCGGGGTAACCTTATGGTTTTATTTTGTTAAAACTTTGTAATCAGTCAGCCACTCCTGAATATGGACCCCCTTACAGAACTCCACAAGTAAACTATTTTCCTTTCCTTGGTGCTTCTGTGCCTCTAAGTCTTCCTTTCCCAGTATTCTGAACCACAAGATGATGTCTAGGTCCTCACTACTATAAATCAAGCTTCAGTAAACAACTTGTAAAATGCCTCCGTGTGCACATGGTGAAAATTTCTCAAACAGATATCCAAAACAAGACTAGTGAGGACAAATGATATACACATTTTTAACAGACTCTGCCAAAGTTAGCCCAAAGAGCTGAACCAACTTACATTCCTCATCATTATGGGAGAGTTCTTGATTCTCCACACATCAGTAACACACAATATTGTCACTCTTACTTTTTTTTTAAATCTGATGAGTGAAAATTGCCTCTTTTTTCAGCTCTACTTTACTAATTACTATCTGAATTGAAAATAGCATAATAATGTGTTAATTAGCCACTTGTGTAAGTTATTCTTCCCAAGTGTTGGTCCTAATCGTCTGTTCATTTCCACTGTCTTCTGATTTACAGTTCATTATATACCTCGGATTTGAACTTTCTGTCATAATGCTATTATTCTTTTCTTACAACCTACTACTTACTTTATTTGTTTATGGTGTCATTTGTTTTACAAAGCATTTATGTCAAATTTATTAATCACTTCTTTAGAGTTCTAGGGTGTATTTGATTTCAAAAGAACTTCTGACACAGAATTGCAAATACATTGTTTTCTAATGTCCTAGAATTTTATTATTGAATTTAAGCATATGGAATTTATTTCTATATATAGAACGTGATAGGACTCTTATTTATTTTACTAAAAGGAACACTGTAAATTTAATAATCTATTTCACTCTCTAATTTGAAATATTATTATCACAAAATTATAGCTGATTTCAGAGTTTTTTAATATATTCTACATATCTATCCATTCATTTCTATACTGACACTATAAAGTTTGAATGGCCAAAGCTCTATAGTCTGTTTTATAAGAATGGTTAGCCATTCCTTCCCTATTGTGCCTTTTTTAAGTTGATTATTCTCATAAGTCTCTTCAGGCAAATTTTCTAAACAATTTACTGAATTCTGTTTTTAAATACTATGAAAACTTTTTTATTAGAATTGCTTTAAATTTCCAGTGTTTTTTAAGAAATAGATTATTCAGTATATAGTGCTGTAACAATTGGCTATCCTTTTAGTAAAATAAATGAGTCCTATTTATTCCACATTCCACGTATAGAAATAAATTCCATATGGTTAAATATAATAAAAAATACTAGAATATTAGAAAATAATATATTTGTAATTTTGTGTGGGAAGGCCTTTTTAGACAAGACATATACCTAGAGCTCTAAAGAAGTGGTTGGCAAATTTGACATAAATGCTTTGTAAAATGTTTTCAAAAATTAACATGTGCAATATTCACCAACTACTATGGGCTTATGGGAAACCCAACTGAGTTTAGGCAGTATTTGCCATCAAAAATGTATGACATCATTGAGGGAAAAGATATAAACAACTATTGCATGAAATGACAAATATAGAACCAACTTATAGCTTACTCAAGACTATTATATATAAACTTAAGACTGATTTCTGCCTCACTCTTTTTTGTTTGTTTCTTTTTTTGGCCTTTTTTGAAAAAACAAGTATCAATGTACTGAATGTTTATATTTATAATCAATATAGGTTTTAGTCTCCCCAGGTAAGCTCCAATATTATCATCACTTATAGCTAAAGAAACTGGAGCTCAGAGAGTAATTTTCCAAGGTCACAAAAAAAGATGTACAGGGCAGCTCAAGATCTGAAATCAGATTTCTCACCTTCTGCCACCAAAGTCTGCTTCCTTCTCCTTCCCCTTTTCAAATTGCTATTTTGTCAAATGTAAAGTTTATCTCTGAAATAAGAATAGAGAATGTATAACACTCACTTCTGTTTCTCATCCATCCCCTCTAAAGGCAGATGCCAGAAAATAATCATAAAATGCATGTGGGGGGAATGAGGAAGTGTCCTCTACAACCACTCTCCAGACTGGACCTATCCGTTATTTCCTTTACCCTTAAACTAAGATGAGAGCCTACTACATAATCTGCAGAGTCCCATGCTCAATGAAAAAGTGCAAGCTCTTGCTCTAAGTCTTAGGAATTTCAAAACATGAGAACAGAACAAAGCTGAGTGTCTTTCCAAGCAGGGTTTGAACCTACGTCACCCTCTGAATAAAACCCTAAGAGTCTTGTCTCCTTTCTAACACCTGTCCCTGGCTTTGCAGAGTCACAGCCCTGCTCTGATGAAGAAGGCTGCTCAGAAGTCTTCCTCCCCACAGACAGTGACTACGACTCCAGCGACGCCCTGAGCCCACGAGACCTGGACCTGGTTTACCTGTCGTCACATGACATTGCCCAGCAGGCCCTCAGCGGCCTCAGCGGCAGCGCTCCAGATGTCCTACAGGTGCACGACATGAAGGCCTCCATGGGACCTGGCCAGGACTCTCAGGGCCCGGCGCAGGGTCCGGACACCGACCACTCGTGTGCAGAGTTTCTCCACAGCCTGACCCTCACGGGCTTGGCGCCCAAGAACCATGCCAAGACGGTGCCGGGCACACGGCCACCGCTGGGCTTCCTGGGAAAGCGGAAGCCAGGCAAGCACCAGCACTATGGAGGCTTCCGCCGCCACCACCGCTGGCTGCGCATGCACAGCGAGACGCAGTCGCTGTCGCTCTCTGAGGGTGTTTACACCCAGCACCCATCTCGGGCCTGCGGCCTGGCTCAGGATCCTAGGGAAGCGGAGGGGCCTGGACCTGTGGTGGATGGGTCCCGGGGCCTGCCCCTGGCCCACGCGGCCAGCCTCCCCGAGGAGCAGAGGAGCTGCCTCCAGGACCCAAGGCGGTCAGTGCACAGAGTCTATGTGGAACCCTACCCGGACACGCTCGTGGGCCAGGACACAAAGCTGTGGACTGGTTTGAGCCCTGCCCCTGCAGGTCGTACCAGCCTGCCAAGTCCTACTAGTTCAGAGATGAGTCCAGATGCCACATCCCCGGTTTCAGAAATACTAAGTAGTATGCTTTAGGGCGGCCCACACGGGCTAGCTATCATTCCCCTGCTATTATTCCTTGCCCTTCCATCGCCATTGCACCATCCTGCCCCACTGTGTCCTCATCTATTTTCAAAGGTGTTGAAAGTTAGAAATCCAAAGGTTACATGTACAAGGCTGTTTTTTTTTTTTCCCAAAGTGGGGGACAAGATGGGGAAGTGGCTAGAGTTGTCACTGCCATTCCCAACTCACTCTAGAAAATGTACGGAGTCTATGACCCGTAATTCAAATCTATAATGCCTTTAGTGGCACCTGTGGCTGGGATAGGCCAGCCCAAGGAGGACATTTAAATCTGCAATTTTGTGTGAAATCTCAATCCTAGGCTTAGTGTTCTTTTGTGAGTTGTGGTTGATGAAAGAGCTCAGGACTTCCCAAGTCCAGTGTATCCATCAGCATTTGCCTGGTTGAGTGGGCCTTGGAAAGGCCTTTTCTTCACTTAATGTTATGTGGAGAACACCAGAAACAAAAGTGGAGGTCACTTCTTTTCTAGCCCTGTTTTGCGAGATAGAATAGGGCAGGAAGCAGCCTTTCTGGCACACTCAGATCCCATTCAGTCATGACAATGAACAGTAAATTATTCCAGAGTGCAAGGAGATGGCTGAGTTAAATGAAAGCCTGGATTATAGCAATGAAAAGGGGAAAGAGAAACAAACGGCAAACCAAATGAGTCCATGGCAGTTGTACCAATGGTAGTGAATCTTCACCAGATTGTAAACTGATCATACAGTTACTGAACAAAAAAGTGTCCACCAGATGTGGCCAGGTAGTGATGGGTTCTTCTAAGTATCACAGGCACATAACTCACCCTCATTATTGGTCAAGATTGTTCCAGGCTGGGCTGGCTACCCTCCACTCTCACCCTGTTTCTTATAACATGAGTCTTTTCCCCCAAGGTCACCTAGCCCATTGGCCATATGGGAAATCTTTCCTTAGTAGCCTCAGCCAGTGGTTTACGCCAAGCATGTGGCAGTAACACTTGGAAATTCTGCTCCAGTCACAATGCCTCCTACCTGAATTTCTCATAGGTGAGAAACTCAAACAGAAACCACACTGCATATTCAAGAAAGGCCCAGTTCTCCTAGAGCCAACACTTATTCAGTTCACCAACATTCTCAATGGTCTTTTTCTGCAAAGTGGGGCTTTGAGTTAACTACTGTTCTTTGTCATCCTATTCCTCTCCTCACAGAAATACACTCTTCAAAGTTCATGCAAACTCCGTGTTCACCATGGTGTCTTAATTCCTTTTGTTAAGAAAAAAATTTAAATATAACTAATTACCCCATCCAAAAGGCATAGCTTTGGCCAGTGGCCTGTGGTCATTGGAAAACTAAAGCCATGGTCTCAGTTTTCTTTTAAGAGATTTTATGCTCAGTGGACCCTCAAAGAATCCTGATTAAAATACCTGCTGAACATAGTAGCTGCATTTAATCCCAGCACTTGGGAGGCAGAGACAGGTAGATTTCTGTGAGTTCGAGGCCAGCCTGGTTTACAAGGTGAATTCCAGGACAGCCAGGGCTGTTCCACAGAGAAACTCTGTCTAGAATAAATAAATAAATAAATAGATAGATAGATAGATAGATAGATAAATAAATAAAATGCTTAGAGTTTCTTTACTGTACCTGGGAAAATCTTACAGTACAGTCTTCTTCTGTCTCAGTGAATTATGGAAGGAATGAGGATATATATTTTAAGGCCTTGGCCTTACAAATAGGTCAATTAAGGCCAGCAAGGTTAGATGATTTACTGAAGGTTGCAAGAACTGACTTAATGTCAGGATTAGAACTCAAAAGCACCTCCTTTATAAAGATATACCACTGGAAATTTGGTACATACTTTGTCATCTAGTGATTGTCTAATTTGTTTTATTTCATAAAAACATCTACTTCTTATCCCAAATCTGAGTCTGTGATCATCATGAAGCTCCTTATTGCTGGATAACACACATTTCATCAATAGATATATAAGTCAACTAATTAAAACCCAAGTTTAGGAGAAATGTCCATTCAAATTATAGCTCCTCCTTAATAATAGAAATGACAGAGTTTTTCTGTGTATGATTTTTGCCTACTTCTAGTTAGAAGAGGGATTGGACATTTGTAAGATGAATTGCTAGATCAAGAACGGAGAAGTAAGGTAACTCTGGTCTTGACATGAGGGATAGTTTATAACTGTGAATTAGTTGGGGGACCTACAACAAGGACTCCAAGCAGAGGCTTGTTCACTTTCCAAGTTTTTTCTTCAGCAAGTTCTGCCTTACTAAATCCAACTGCATTAAGTAAAAACCCACACATTTATGTTGTCATGAAATGTCATAAAAATTTCATTTTCCATGAGAAAAAGAGGCACATCCACGAATAAAGAACATGCAGTAGATTTCAATGGATGTGCTTAATTCAATTAAAAAATATGTTTTGCTAACAGTGTTCCCATATAAAGTGTTATAACCTCAATAGTTACCTATTTGTACAAATAAACAGGTTTACCCCTGACCCCAATTTGAAAAACTTGTGAACCTATTTAAATTAATGCATTGTGGGAGAAATGACCATGTTCCCTAATGAACAGTTTTGTATTCATTCATTTTGATGACATATACATGGGGAACTTAGAATACCTATGATTTTTTTGTTATATTTTATTGCTTTTGTTTTATTTCGGAAAGGATGAATGTGACCTGTTACTCTTTTCAAATACAATCTAAGAGGCTCTTGAGGAAACTTCCCCATCCCAAGCCTCCTTTCCAAATTGCTTTACTCAGACTTGAAATATCCATCTCTGATACTTCGTGAAGATCCTTAAAAATTATGGAATGTGGCCCTCCCGAGTCTTTTTTATGTTCTAAGCTGGACAGAGAACCAGAGAATCAAGAGCGAAACATTCCGAGCCCACAGAACACTCATAATCTAAGAATTTAGCCACACACTAACCACACACCATCGCCGTGGATATATCGAAGAGGCGGTAGCTTGCTACAGACAGATACCACATGCCTGGCTAGAATCTCTGGCCACATTCCTGCTATCTATTCATGAGTGAGTACATCCTGGAAAATAAAACACATCTTGTGTACATGTAAATGCAACCACTTACAAGGCAGGGCTATCACATCCTCTAATTGGCGAAAGTACCTGGGACAAAATAATTAAAACCATTAACTCCGGGGAAGGAGTATTTTAAGGAGTGGGTACTTAAAGATGAGCTCCATCAGGTCTTAAGAACATTCACCAATGCTCAAAACAATAATTATACTGAAGAAAATGGTTCCATTTGGTTCAAAAACTGAAACCAGTTACAAATAATATCCTGGCAGCCCCCTTTCCTAAAGGGTTCCAAAGCACTTTATGAACAGCAATGACTGAACCCTTGTTGTACTCCCCTAAAGAGACCTTGTCTGGGAGCCACCTGGCAAACACCTCCTCCATCCTTGCCAGGAGATCATGCCAGACAAGTGGAAAAGGAGACTGACCTGCATTGTTGCTCATTGTGATTCATTGTTGTCCTGAAACACAAACATGCACCCTGCAGAAGGTGAGCTCCCCACTCGAAGGCAACTGTAGGACAAGAAACTGTAGTAGAAAACCCAACTCCTGGGCATCTCCTTGTTCTTCACTCTCTACCCAAGATGTACTTATTATCTCAGAGGAATGTCACTTCAAGCTGTCAAGGGTCAACATTGCAGTGCATTTCAGAACCACAATTATGTTACTAGAACACACAGGTTTCAGGAAATCCACAGGGCAAGGGCACTGCTGTCTACAGTTTCTTAGCTTACTAGGTAAGAACCTCAGCCACCAGTGTGCATCTTTGCATATCTGCTTATTAAACTGCACATACCGATTAGAGAGGGTAGTTATGGATCAGGAGAACACTTTCAACAAACGTATCATTTCATAAAGCCTAAATAGTTTTCCAGATGATTCAATGAAGCAAATTGAGGCTTCCTTGTATATCTTTAAGGAAATGTTTAAATAAACTGTTTGGAAAACAACGGTATCTCTTCATAAGTAGTGGGGTATATAAGGAAAAAGTGTCTTTCTTTGCTGGTCACTTCTCAGAAGATGTCCAAACACATGGCTCATGACTGTTAAGCTAAACTTCCATGCAGCCTTACAAACAACAAGGGTAGTGTATAAAACTGTGTTGTATAGCTTGGAAACATATTCTAAGATCTTAATTCAGAGTTTTTCTGAGGTGTTGGAGTTTGCCATTAGCAAAAAGTATTTTTAGAGGAAACTCCATTGACTGTTTATGAAGCACTGATTTTTGCCATATTTCTGGTCTCTGGTTTTTACACTGCATCTGCACACAGTGGTTATGTTTGTGTTTCAACTGTATCTTCTGCTTCAGTTGGCGATGATTTTGCCAAATGGTTATTCAACAGTATACTTGGCTTTACCTAACAATTGGGTGAGCAGATTTTTTAATGTTCTATTCTGGTAAAGAAAGTAGATGGTTTGTTGTTGTTGTTGCTGTTGTTTTACATATTATTCAAGGTCTTTCCCAGTTGCAAACACTTTTCATCCCAACAAAAGCCAATATTTAACTTAGTAGCAAGTGTTATGAAGCTGGTAGTTAATGTTCTTTGCTTCTCTTCCTTCAATCCATATGAAAATCTGACTAGACCCTCATAGTAACCAGTATCTCATAACTAATTTACAAAGCCAAGTCTGGCAACATATTGTCATCTAAGTTTCTGTGTTGCTTCTTGCCTTGTGACAAATCAGATGTGTGAGGATCGTCCATATATAAGATCATAAGCATCGTTTGATATTTATGGTGGAAAAAGAATCGGTGTGTGTGTGTGAATGTGTGTGTGTGTGTGTGTGTGTGTGTGTGTGTGTGTGTGTGTTGCAATGTGTGAGATGTTTCGTAGAAATAGTAAGTGACAGTCTATTAGGCAGTGATTGATTGCTTCCTGCCTGATCTGTACATAGTAATCTGGCTGATTCTTGCTTGTTTCTTGTCCAGAACGTATTGTACCCTGTTGCTCTGTATGAAACTAAGTGTATGTTACAATTTAGACTTCACTACACTATCTGCACAATTTTGTGTGCTTTATACCTCTGTAAATATGCAAATGAATCTTGTGTGGCATTTCCCATGTGACCTCCAATCTTGAAACAATAATATTTTGTAGTACATACATTTGGAAACTATTTGAATATCTTGAATGGCCAGTACCCTCAGTCAACACACACACACTGGTGAAATGCATGCGCCTTCAAGAAGAAGAAAGGAATTAACAAGAATTAAGACAATTTTTAATGGCAAGTATTTTTGATAATTTCCTACCTGCTTCACTGTATTTTCAAGAAAAAAAATGTCAACATAAGAAATGTTAGCTCTCCAAGGGAATGACTTCGTTTCATAAGCATTAAATATACTTGATATGTTACCCCAGTATTGTTCAGATCTACTTCAAGCATAAAAAACTCAGAAGTATTTTTGATTCTTCATATGATTTTTTTGATGCTTTAAGGGCAGTTTGTGAACCCTTTGTCTGGAGAAATGTCAATTCAATAATAAACTAATAGAATTCTCAGTAGTTGCCCTACCTAATGCTTTTTCCATGTCTCAAATAAGACCAAAAAAAAAAAAAACTTCAATCTGAGCTTTTAAAATCTTCTCACTGAAAATTTGGAAGCTATTATTTGGAACATTATTTTCACGAATGTCAGCAAAGTCTACCCAATTAGCTGTAGATTAGCTGATAGCACTTAGCATCAGGACATTTCTCTTTCCTAATTTGCTATTGCCAAGTATTGAAAATGCAGCATAAGATTACCATGGTAAGTATCCCCATGGGATTGCAGCTTGGCTATTGGAACCTCACTGCTTCCTCCTATATATACATGTTTAAACACCTCCAGTGCATTCTGCATGACCATTCTATCTCCAGTGCCTTATCTATCCCTTCTATTCCACACCTGTTAGGCTCCCCCCCCACACACACACACCTTTTGGTTGAGATTTGACATTTCTTCTATATCTATAGAGATTATTTAAATACCAGAAACCTTCACAAAGGTTCCTGAATCTCCAAGAACAGGGAACTTACTGCTTTGGATCATATTTGTTACACACACACACACACACACACACACACACACACACACACAAAATCTTTTTTTTCTTTGATTTTTTATTTCTTCAAGTTACATCTCAATCGCAGTCCCCTCCCTATTCCCCCCTCCAGTCCCACCCTCCCACCCTCAACCCCCCATCCTCTTCCCTTTTTTTTT
>CAJQZJ010001558.1:6336022-6372045 GCA_907164525.1 Lophiomys imhausi
CACACCTTTTGGTTGAGATTTGACATTTCTTCTATATCTATAGAGATTATTTAAATACCAGAAACCTTCACAAAGGTTTCTGAATCTCCAAGAACAGGGAACTTACTGCTTTGGATCATATTTGTTACACACACACACACACACACACACACACACACACACACACAAAATCTTTTTTTTCTTTGATTTTTTATTTCTTCAAGTTACATCTCAATCGCAGTCCCCTCCCTATTCCCCCCTCCAGTCCCACCCTCCCACCCTCAACCCCCCATCCTCTTCCCTTTTTTTTTTAAGTTTAAGGTATATCTTATTTCCCCCTACAGTTTCCCCTTTCAGTCCAATAAATGGCTCTTTCTCTTATAATCATAAATACAATACAAAACAACAGGTAATTAGGCCACAGTTATAAGGGTTATATGGCTTAGCGTACATTCCCAATGTCCACTCCATATGTATTTGGTACCTGACTTTAACATTCTACTATCTAACCATCTCCATGAGTTTAAAGTTCTATATCTAACTCAACATTCATACTAACTTGCAACACAATTTTAAAAACATCTTAGATCTATAGCTCTCTTGACTCCTAAACAACTCAAAATTTAATTATGAGGTTCTAGCTATCTGTTCTTCAACCACCTCAGAGACCTGAGAGGGATAAATATATCTGATTTTATAGGAAGTACAGGGCCTGCAGCTTCCCAAACTAAGAAATGACATACCAGTGGCTGCCTGGACAGTTCCCATTTTCTCTCCATACATTACAGCATCGATCTTCAGTAGTTTGGCACCGTTTCTCTGACAGACATTGATTGTAGAGCAGGGGTTATGAAGGACTTGCCTACCCTGTCTTGGCAGAGCTAGGCTGTCGACTTACCTGCTTCCAGGTTTTGTCCTTTTTGGACAGCATTCTGTCTACAGTTGGAGCAAGGGGCTTTTCCTACCAAGAGACAGGCTTGCAACTAATTCAATCATCTCCCACTGGAGATTCTTCGATGCTCATCTTCTACTTCGAGGAGAATAGGGGTGCTGTCAGGAGTTGATATGTCTCGATATAAAAAAATCTAAAGTTACGAAAACATCTTTGAATGTCATGTTCTGCAGATCTCTTGAGGTTTTTGAAGAGGCCCTATCTATCTCTTATATTAGGGTAAGCAGATGTTGCTTGTCTCGTAGCAGGTTTATTTCTGATTAGCTTAGAAAGTAACTATAACAGGCTGTCATAGTACCTAACAGAATGACCGGCTTGCATAACTATTAGTTTGCATTTCTTAATTATCCTAAACAGTTTATGACAATTAGTAGTAAAAGGCCGAAACATCACATTTCATTTTTTTTCTTTACCTCCTAACCCTTCCATTCCATTTCTCTGGGGTGGGGTGTCCTTATATAACAGTCCCTCATCTCAGTTGAGAGGTTGTATGAGGGCCAAGAGCCTCCTCATTCATTGGGGGTCTACGAGGCAGTACCATCAGTGAAGAGTGTCTCATTGCCTGGGAGAGAGAACTAAAAAAACAAACAAACAAATAAGCAGACAAATAGATAAAAAAGACTAAAAATTAGAAAAAAAATATAAAAAATAAATAAAAAAGTAAAAATAAAAAATAAAAAGTCTATGTCCAAGTTCCCTTTGGTGTGTTAGTTGTAGTATCGATACCTTCTACTATATAGCTAAAATCCTACTATAAGTGTATAGATGCCATATGCATCCTTCTGAGTCTGGGTTAGCTCACTCAGAATGAGCTTTTCTAGTTCCATCCATTTGGCTGCAAATTGCATAATTTCATTGTTCCTGATAGCTGAATAATATTCCATTGTGTAGATGTACCACAGTTTTTTAACCCATTCTTCGGTTGAGGGACATCTGGGTTGTTTCCAGTTTCTAGCTACTACAAATAAGGTTGCTATAAACATAGATGAGGAAACTTCCTTATGATTCCATGAAGAGGCATTTGGGTGTATACCCAGAAGTGGTATGGCTGGGTTCTGAGGCAAAGCTATTCCAAGTTTTTTAAGATATCGCCAGACTGACCTCCATACCTCCATAGTGGTTGCACAAGCCTGCATTCCCACCAGCAATGGAGTAGGGTACCCCTTTCTCCACACCCTCGCCAGCATGTGCTGTCATTTGAGCTTTTGATCTTGGCCATTCTGACAGGATACACACAATCTTTTATTGACATGTTTATGGTCGGCTTTCCTGACAGTCTCAGAAGGCTGGTTTTGTTATTCTGGCCAAATGTGCTGTTTTCCCTGTGTAAATTGTCACCTTTCTAAGTAAACCACTACTTTCTTTTCTTAATTCTGCCCTTAAAAGTTTTCTTCTTTTTCAAATTAAATAGATGACACTACTCTTTAATATATCCTTTCTTCCATGCCCACTCTTGAGAAGATACTATTGGGAGGTATAGGCTCAAATAAAGGGAAAGAGGATGCCTCTTCAAGTGTCCTGGCTAAGTAAGAAAAGAAACATGCTTCAATTCAATGTTTAGCCCATTTTATAATATTGTGCCAAGCAATATTTAATATTTGCACCTTTCAACAAGAAGCAATCTGCTCTTCTTCATAATTAAACAAAATCATAAGAATTAGGCAAGTTAAAAGTGTGTTCATCAACTATTTAGAGGGACTAGTAAGACAAGGAGGAAAAAAAATCCCTTAGCTATCTTGCCCACATTATCATGAAGCCAAGGAAGTTGGATCTCTGCAACAATTTTGTTATTTCAAGAACACTTTGTGCATCCCTCTTCAGGTAGTATATGGCATTGTCACCTTACAGCGGCCTGTCTTAGTAACCGTTGCATCCAGTCATTTGTCCAGAGAAGACATTGGTGTTAGACATCAGCCAGAAAGAGTGAGGTGCCAAGAGGGTACTACGCTTGGTCAGCCATTCTTAGTCAAAAGGGATTGCCTGCTTTGTCAGTTGTCATTCCCTCTCCCAGCACACACCACAGCACCTGCCACAAACACCTACTAAATGAGAGACAGATCGATAACTGCAAGAAGCTACAGGCAGGGTGCTTTAAAGTCAGGTTTATTTCTCTGTGAAGAATGGATTCAAGGGCCTTTCCAAATGTAGCCAGGCTTGAGCGTACTAAAATGGCTCTGATGAAGTTCAGTTCATCTCCTCAGGGTGCCCTGAAATTACTTCTTTAGAATTGCTTTAAAAGTCCCACAATGCATCCCAAATGTCCCCAGGGCATTGTGATTGGGATGGGAACCCTGGGAGGAAGCAGAATTGTACCCTTTATAATGGGGCATGTTGGCTCTTGCTCCTCAGAAATTAGTCAAGTCCCACCATGATTTGAGACTGACAGGCACATCCCCTACTCTGACTGACTCTCTGAGAGCTCAGAAGGCCTGAAAGTCTTTTTCTTATTCAGCTCTTGAGAACTATAATCTTTGACACAGTTATCAAATACTCTTCAAAGTACCATCATGTTTGAGCTGTCCAGCTCTGGGAAGTAACCAAGACAAAAAGTGTGTGTGTGTGTGTGTGTGTGTGTGTGTGTGTGTGTGTGTGTGTGTGTGTGTGTGTGTACACTTCTGGAAGCCAGAAGACAACCTCAGGTGTTATTCTTCCTCTGACACTTTCCATTTGTTTTTTAAGACAAGGTCTCCCATTGGTCCAGAACTTTGCCAACTAAGCTAGGCTATCTGCCCAGCAAGCTCTGAGGATCCACCTGTGTCTACCTTCCACATCACCGTCACTGGGGCTTCAAGGACTTGCCACCATTCCTGGCATTTTTTCTGTGGCCTCCTGGAACCCACACTTAAGCCCTCCTACTTGCAAAGTAAGCTATCTACCAACTGAGCCATCTCACCACTCCCATGACAAAAACTTTTAGCTTTATTTCATAAGTGAAAAGAGTAGGGTACAGAAAAGTAAAGCCCATGGCCACACCCTCTCGACTTCCTTATGTACCAACAATATGCCATTGAACAGACACCCTGCACAGGCAGATGCAGGGAACATCCATACATGTGCACACGCACACACAATGACAGCTGAAGGGCCCTGGAACAACACAGCACATGGATGTCTCCTTTCCCGCAGCACCCAGGATCGAGCTCAGGATCGAGGCTTTCTGCAACCACGGGAGACCCATTCTTCCTCTCTGGACTCACAGCTGAAAAATGCTTATAAAACATGTGAGCTCTTTCTCAGCTCTGAAATTCCATGACTGCAAAATGCTTACATTGAGTAGCCATCTAGGATGAGCAGAGGTTCTCAGACTCTTTCTGTTTTGACTACATGTTTTGTGTTGTTGCTCTGGGTGCGAAAAGCACGTTTTAGAAGGTGAGGAAGTGACACTGAGCCTGTCCTAGAGAGAAAAAAGAACCTGTGAGAAAGTCATGCTGGACATCCCGATAGCCTGTTCCACTTCCATAAAATGCCCTTTGTTGTGGAAGGTCTCGTGTCAGTGCTCTGCCTCACCTGGGCCCTGTCACTCTCAGAAGACAATTTCACCTGTTTCAGTCTCCCAGGCCTTGGCTACCCAGGCCACTGTGCAATCACAGTAGGTGTGGTCTGGATATCTCTGAGACCTTCCCTGACATCTATCTAACTTGGCACCAGTACTCCCCACCAGCTGTTCTCCTAGATCTTGCCTGATCACTGCTATAAGATCCCTTTCCTATTGTGTCCCAGCAAGGGTCAAAACATTGCCCAACTCCAGGGGGCACTATTATTAAGGGTGGAATGTGTTCCCATTAGCCACTTCCCAGAAGCCAGTCATGAAGTAAGCAGGACCCTTTGCCAGGCAGCAAGGCTGGAATAGGCATTGCCTTTGAGGTGGAAGGGGGGACTAGAGGCAGCCACGGGGCACAGCACAGGGCCTCTCTGTAGCGCATTTACCACCTCACAGTAGGACTTCGTTCAGACACAATGTTGCACATCCATCTGACTCTTCCAAGTTTGGACTAACTTGAGCACCAGCTTAGATCCCGCTTGGGTTCTTCTAACTTGGCTGAAGCCCAGTGGCAGGCATTGTTCTCTCTCTGACCCCAGCTGAGTGTGTGAAGTCAGAAAGGCATCATTTTCTGACAGATATTTAGCCCATTTCCTCCGCTCCTGGGAGGCCTGATATTGAAACGTTTCCTTCCCCGTGGTTATATTTTCCTTGGTTGAAAAAGTTTTGTTTTGGAAGTTGCTACCCTGTCGAGGTAGTGAGTCAGTATGGGTGGGAGGTCGGTGCTGAGGGGAAAATGCACATCACTGGCGGAGGCCCGAAGGATGGGGGTGAGAGGAGATGGGAGATGCTGGTTGGGAGAGAAAGGACCACACCCTCTGCACCCTTCCGCCCTTCCAAACCAGCTGAGGGCTTCCTCACCAAGGCCAGGAACCAGGCCTAGATGCCTCCTGAGAGCTTATTCATGGAAGAGGGTAGAAGGGTAGGATAGGTAGGTGGGAAGGAATTCAACAACATATGGGATACTCACTAGGTACCACTCAAATCTTCTGCTCTCCATTTTCTGGGACAGTGGGTAGCATTATCACCCATGTTTTATAAATGGGAACCTGGGGCTTGTGCAGGGAAACTACATGTCTGACATTGCACAGCAAGCAAGAGAGCAAGGGGAATTCAAGTTCAATGCAGAAGCCAACACCCATTCTCTTGTGAGGTCTTTCCACAACAGCAGTTATCAACCTCTGGGTCACGACTCCTTTGACAAAACTATAGCTCCAAAAATATTTACGTTATCATTCATAACCATAGCAAAATTACACTTATGAAGTAGCAACAAAGATATTTTATGCTTGGGGGTCACTACAACATGAGGAACTGTATTAAAGGGTCACAACATTAGGAAGGTTGAGAACCATTGCTCTATGAGGTTCATTCCTACCCAGAGAAAGAGGCTCACTGGGCTTGGGTATGGAGAGCTAACTAGAGAGGCATCGATGAGGGTCTGGAAAGGAGAGGTATTGGCAGAGGAGAAGAGGTTTATGGGCTTCAGCCACTCTTTTCCCTCCATTCTCAATGCCCTTCCATGTTTATCTTCCCATACATTTTCTTCACAAGAACGAAAAAATGCCAGAAAGATATAAACACATACAGAGAACCCTTGCTCACACATGTAACACACAACACACACACACATACACACACACACACACACACACACAAGCACAGCGGCATACACATCTGGAGGTAAATCTCAGGATTCAAGGGTTGGCCTCTTGCCAGTTTGGAGCCCCAAGTAGCCCACCGAGGAGCCCTGGTCTGCAACACTTTGGGAGGTCAAATCCATGAAAGAGCCCTGCTAGTATTTTTTTTTTTTTTTTTTTTTAAAGAGGAAGGGAGAAAGAAAGAACACCAGCACCTCTCATGATGGGAGGTCAGAAGGAATGAAACCAGGAGAGGGGCTGGGGGTGGGGTAAGAGTATGGGAGTGGGGAGCCTGGTGCTGGCAGCTGAATTCCTACCCTGGCCCAGCTCCAAAAGATTAAAATAGAGCTCTTAGAGTGTCCCCTCCACAGACCAGCCTGCCAGGGGCCAGACAATACGTGGGTCTGTGCTCCAGCACAGGGCTCTCGAGATGTGATGTTTTTACCCTGGACAGCTAAAGGCACAGAGGCAGGTCTAAGCAATTCCAGTGCTCCTTTGGCCCACAGTCTCAATACAGGCCACAGCTCAGGGAGAGCTGCCGGCCGCTAGGACACATACAGATCGGCTCTTTTCTTACCCCAGGGCAGACGCCTGGGCTCACACTTCTTCGTTTTATCCACTCACGCCCCTAACACCCAATTGGCAAGGCTATGTGGGACCACAAGTCTTAGCAGATTCATTATACTTTAATTGGAGGGGGTGGGTTCAGATGTGAAACAGACAGCCCTAGTGAAGAAGTACAGACAAGGCTCCCAGGGTGTCCCCGAGAGCATCAGAAAGATCCAATGAGTACAAACCCTTCATTCTGTCTACCCAAAGCGTACAACTTCTCCCAGAAGGAAGCCTCACTGGCCCCTGGAGGTGACAGCTGCTTTCTTGGAATTCTTGAGGATTTCAGGCAGCTGGGGCTTGAGTCCTGCATCTCAAGCCACTCACTAGGGCAGAAGGACGAAGACAAGATTATGGCAGTTAAGAGAAGAGCCTCTGAAATTGGCCTGGCAGGGGTTCTAATCTTGACACTATCACTTAATGTGGCCTTTTAATAAAGTCGCCTCATCTTTCAGGAAATCAAGTCCCTTATCTTTAAAGTATCAATATTTATCGTCTTTAAGGTCAGATGAGAAAAATGCAAAAAGAGGTAGACCACTGCCTGCCATCTAGTATATTTTAGCTGAGCAAGCAAAATTCCCTGTACTAGATCATACATAAAGTGTATGTGTGTGTGTGTGTGTGTGTGTGTGTGTGTGTGTGTGTGTGTAATTTATCAGCAAAACTGGTAGTGAAAGTGGGAACAACTAGATAGGATATCCTGGGACATGGACTCACCAGGGTCTACCTGGGAAAAACAAGATATATAATGCCCCTCTACATCTTTTTGTAGGATCACTGTGTAACCTTCACCAAGAAAAATCCTCTTTAAAATGGCCCAAAAAAGACTAACAAAAACCCAGTGGCATGCATAGGAAACATCCCTTTGGATTGTGGCTCAAAGGAATCCAAGAGACCATAAAACATTATCGGCTACTGTTGTCCTCTGTTGCCTTCTTGAACTTGAAAGTAAAAGCCTATTAACTAAGACACTATAATTTTTGGTTATAAGACTTGAACTGATCTGCAAGCCTCCTCTCTGAAGTCTTGTTCTTATGATGCCTGAAAGAGCTAGGCAAGTTGCCAATGGAGAAAAGCAATCAATAATCCTACTGAGAGATAAAGTCTACTGTAACTGAACTTTTAAATTATTATTTAACCTTTATTTATTTATTACTAAATTCACTTAAAGCAAACACCAACAATTTCTTAACTATTAAACCTATAAATTCCTACAACCCCTTTAACCTATCCACTAAACCTATTGATAATTATTTTTCTAACCTTTTAGAATGATACAGTCTCTGGGGCAGGTCCTCAGTCGTCAGGAACACAGTCTTTGTTGTAGATTCTTTAACGCACTTAGCAGTCCTTTTTCTGGATCTCTCAGATGCAGGTTCGTCAGGGTAAATTGGTTATTGCAGTCTCACCTTAAATAAGGCTTCATGCTTTCTTCTCTGTGGGAGACCCAGCCATCTTGTAGGCCAACTTACTTCTTTTGAATCAGGCACTCAGCTGTTCTGCCTCAGTCCTTAAAGCCAGGCACAGTTTCCCCTAGGCCACTGATTGGACAGATCAAACCCCTCCAGGCAAAAGCTGAGCCACAGGGTCCAGTCCTTGGCCTTTTGGTGTCTTGCTCAAGCTTTCTTTGCTCACCAGCTTCTTTCTGCTTCAGGGAGAGAGCTGGCCATCAATGGCCAGCCCTTTTTTCAGCAGGACTCTTGGAGCTCTCTAGCATCAGGGGCCTCTTCTCTTTTTGGGCTCCATGCACTGTCCTCAACTAGGAGGAACTCTGTTTCAGCTTAATTTGGGCTCCGACCACTTAGCAACTGAAAACAATGTCAGGCCAGATACTTTGTTTCTTCAAATCCATTAACTTTTTCCTGTTTTCCTGACTTCAACCTTGTTTTTCAGTCTATTAAGTCTCCTGTTTGTTTCCTGTTTTTAGTCCACATGCTGATAATGCTCTTCATGCCCCGAATTAAGAGACAGTATCAGAAATTCCTATATATTTTCTAAATCTAATTTATCTAACCCCTACAGCCTACAAGCCACAGCAATGACCACCCCAGCAAGATAACCCCTGTGGTGCATTAGTGGCACTTCTATCTTGGAAGCAGCCAACGTGTATCTAATTGGACTTTAGAGCCACTCAGTAGGAGAGAATTCATGCCTAGTCCTGTAAACCTAGCTAACTATCTGTGACTGGTGAGGTCATAGACCCTACAGGAGAACCTTTCCTAAAGAATGATAATTTCTAACTATATTCTAAATACTTACCCATTCATTCAAGTGAATGATAAATTCACTTGAATGTAAATACATTCAAGTGTAGCTCCTAGACCTCATCAAAGGATCTTCATTTTTCAGCAGATGGAAACTATTACAAAAGTTCATTAGTCAAAATGCAGATTAAAAACAGACCATTCGGCTGCCCAACTCCAGCTGATGCATCTATAATATAACCCCTACACCTAAGGATAAGAAAAAAAAAGTTACATGAGAAGGGGGAGAGGTTTAATATCCACAGAGCTAGGATGAAAGATTGTATCTTCTATACATGATGAAGAAGAGAACTTGTGAAATCTCAACATTGTGGTTCCTTAAGCAAGACTTGTATGGCAACTTCACTTGGCACACCAATGAAGATGGGAGAAGTTTCACAATGCTTCAATCCTAGATGGAGAGCTACACAAGGAACCAACTGAGTTGAGTGTGAGTGAATCAGTCTTTTCCAGGGACAAGTCCCCTCATATGTTATTCAATCCCAAGTGCTCAACCCTAAACACACATGCAAACAAGCAACATAGTGGACTCAGCAAGTTACATACACACACAAACACACATGCACGTGTGCACATGCATAAATATATATGAATAGATATAACAATAACAACTAAAGAAGAAGAGGTCATGAATTTGAAAGGGAGAAGGGAGACATGGCAGAAGTTAAAGAGGGGAAGAGGAGGTGGTAGAAATTATATAAATACAGTACTCAGGTATAAAATTCTAAAAAAAAAAAATTAATAAACTAGCCCAAAGCAGAAAGCTCATTAGAAGACATAGCCCTCTATGGTATACCATGATATTTTATAAAATTTTACTTAACATATAATAATGTATATTTTAAAATTGTAAGATTAGAAATGAGTGCATAGGATGTTCTGACTGCCATCTTTTCTCCCCTTTCTGTTCATTGGGGTTCACTGGTAGTTATTTAATTTTAATATGAAAACCGTTTCTTCCAACTCATAGAACATTCATTTTCCACAGAACCAAAGTCAAACAATTCAGAATAACTCTCAGGAGTTGCGAGATAGAGAGCAATTTTCATGATGTGACATATATTGATCCTCTTAGCCACTCAGATATGAAGATCAGGATCTATGATGACCCCAACCATGCACATCTTAGGATGAAGGCATTGACCTTGCAGTTCTAATGAATTGCATGCCTTAGAAGGAAACAGGCCTACAGGGATGACTCCGTGATTAAGAGAAATTGTTTTTCTTATAGCTGACCCACTTTTGGTTCTCAGCACCTACATGGTGGTCCTCAATGATAACTTCAGTACCAGGAAGTCTGATGCTCTCTTCTGACTGCTACAGGGGCCAGGCACACACACACGCATGCACACACGCACACACACACACACACGCACACACACACACACACACACACACACACACATGCAGGCAGAACACTCATACACATAAAATAAAATAAATCAAAAGAAGGAAGAGGAAAATTATCATCCCAACATCTTCATCACAAGGCTGAGGCAAACAGCCTCGGTCCATCAGAAAGACCCTCTAAACACATGACCAGACCAAACATCTCTCCAAAACAAGGTAATCCTGTCAAGTCTGGGTCCTCACGTGGAGAAAATGCTAAAGTAGCCAGTTGTGTGGCCTCTGCCTCTTTCCATTTGACCTGGCCTGAATCTCTGAGGTACCACTAGGGTTTACTCCCTGCATTTTTTTTGAAGACCTCTCCAGCATAATAAATACCTTAGTGGCCACTTTCTGGCTCTGTTTTTTTGTTGTTGGTGGTGGTGGTGGTGGTGTTTTGTTTTGTTCTGCTTTGTTTGTTTTAAGAACATCACCATCTTCTGAAGTATTTTGCTCTCATTCAATACATTTAAGCCATTTTCAAGGTTAGTACAGCGTGCAGGGTTATCTCTTCTGTAAAATTCTCACAGCAGTAAGGTCCATACCACAACCGTGCTCAAGCCTTTACAAAGTTATCAGCTTTACCAGATAATCACCAACAGGAGGAGAAATTTTGATATCTGGATCTTACGACTTTAAATCAGATGCAATCTCTACTGTACCATACCTCCTTACTGAATTCCCATTTTTAATTTCCCTCAGAGTGATATTTGAATATGGTTAGTCCTTACATATATTTCAGTTGAATTATGTATCTTTGTGAGGTGGGTGGAAGGATGGTGCAGTGATTAAGGGCACTGAGCACTCTTCCAGAGAAGTCAGGTTTGATTCTATGTGAGCACCAACATCGTGACTCACAAACACCTGTAACTCCAGTTCTAGGGAACCCATCACCCTCTTCTGACCTCCATGGGCATCAGGCGTGCATATGGTGCACTTACACAGTGCAGGCAAAATCTCATACACATAAAATAAAAATAAATTTTTTCTCAATAAAACAAAAAGCATAAGCAATGCATTTATATACTCAAAAACACATATAGCCAATCTCAACCCTGGACTCATATCAATACATCAACTCCAAAGCCACTCCACACAGTAAGCAGATACATTTCCCTGGGTTTTTCTTCAACCAAATCAGCACTTTGGGAAACTAGCCATTATATGACTAAAACAGAACAATGGTTTGTTTAGGAGGTTGAAGTAAAGGAGAGAAGACATTGTTAACTGCAGCAGTAACTAGTGTAAAATAATGCAAAAACAACCACCCGAGAAAACCAGATTCCTGCCTTGGGAAACCTATGGCACAGAGGTAACATCCCAAGGAGATAGGCGTGATCATGTTGCCCTTCATTCCAGCTGCTGGTTGTGACAACAGTAACAGCTAACCTCCCGAGGGATCAACAAGCAATTATGTTTCCCCCATAGTACTATGATAATGATGAGGAAGCAGCATTTTGTTTTATTTTGGCCAGCCAGAAGACTCGGTGGGTGAACGCACTTGGTGTACAAGCCTGACCACCCGAACTCAATCCCCAGAACCCACAAGAGTTGGAGAGAACCAGTTCTACAAGGTGTCCTCTGACCACAACAGAGAGAGAGAGAGAGAGAGAGACAGAAAGACAGAGACAGAGAGAGATCATATAGATCATATACATACACATATGCACACACATAAATAAAAACATCTTTTTGAAGCTCCATCTGTTTCTCTTGACCTGGAATGATACGTTGATGCATTGAGAAGACACAGGATGGAAGATGGGAAGGTGACATGTAGTTTATGGGTCCAGTCTGCTATGGTCAGTTATCCTATTGCAGCATATGTGTGTTATATGTCTACCCACTGAAGTAAATTCAAAAAGAAACATAGGCTGAGTTTTAAACATAGCTTTACAGTTTAGACTAACAAGGAAAATATAGAATTATCAGCATTTTACACAATACTGAATTATTTGACTTAAAGGAAACAATATTTCTGCAATTTAAAAAATAACCATAAAGTGGCTCAAGATGAAAATAAACTAAACCCAGAATTTGACCATGTCTGATTTGAGCAAGGTCGTCTCAGAACCCTCCTTCACATCTCTAAGTCCATTCAGAGGACCTCTCTTAATTGGCCCCAGACAACGACATTTGTGCAGATTTGTCCTCCTGTCACTGCCTACGTTGTTTTTCAGAGTGGTCACCTCTGCTGGATGCAAAGGTTGAGGCTGTGATCCATCTTCCCTGATCCCACACTTCCCACCACTAACACCAAAACAAGAGTCTGGTTCGTGCTGAAAAAGGGCAAGAGTAAATCTTTTCCAACCCAGCTGTTCTGACAACCCATCCCCACTCTTCTCTCTCTAGCATCCAGATGCTGCGCTCTAGAGGCGGGTGGCTATGGGAGGCAATGAAATCTCCATTTCTAAAGGTCTGTATGAAGTAGGATGTGGAGGGGAGAGAGAGGGAAAAGGAGGGAGAAAGGGAGAAAAAGGAGGGAACTCAAATTAGTAACTGAATAATGCACCTGCAAACCTTGGAAGAACAAGAAAAAACAACATGCACAAATACTAGACAGGAATAGAACGTCAAAATCAGGGCTGAAATGAGTGAAATTAAAAAAAAACACACACCATGAAGAATCAATGAAACAAAGATTTTTGATTCTTTGAAAAGATTAACAAGATTGGCAAATCTCTAGCCAATACAGTTAAAAGAGAGAGAAGATCAAAAAATAATAGTAAAACTAGAGGTATAGAGGGAAACAGTAAAACAGACACTAACAGCAAGGAAATTCAGAAAAGTATGAGGATATACTCTAAAAATGTATATTCTACTGAACCCAAATATCCTTAAGAAATGTACAAATTTCTAGATGCATATGACCTTCCAAGGTTAAATCCACATGAAGTAAATAAACAAACCCATAAATACAATAAAAAAAGAAAACTACTAAATAATCAAACAGATTGAAGACTTTTAGCTGGATGATATTGGTGGGAGGTGGGGGGGGATCAATTTGGAGCATATTAGGTAAAATGCTCAAGTTAAGCAGCAAACAAAAAGCTGCTTTAAAAAAAAGTATTGTAACAGTCTCAATGTAGAAAGAAATCAATTCAAAAGATCTGTAATGTGTTCACTATTTCAACAGTAAAAATTAATTGAAAACCTACTAGACGCCGGGCACTGTGCTTAGAATGAGTTAATAAGCTCCAGCAATTACACCGAATTCTGTCTTCTCCTTTGTTCCAATCATAATAACATTTTAGTTTTGTTGTCAGACTATAAACAGAAACCAGTGATAAATAGACCAAGCCATGCACAGAATAATCCAGGGAATTAAAAATATTTAGCCAGAGATACTATGATAGCTGCAATGAAATTTCAGAAAGACTTCTTTGATGATTGTTAGATAGATTTCTATATGTAGCACCATGTAGGAAGGTTATGACTGTGGTCACTGAAAATTAAGTCCATAAATTCTTTGATACTCCTCCCTTCAAAAGATGGAGTCGGGGGCTAGGGATATAACTTTGTCATAGAACATTTTTGCCTTGGATGTGTAAGGTACTGGGGTTAGCTGTCAACACTGAGAGAGAAAAAAAGAGAGATGGTCTAATTCTCCTCCCATTACAAGTTGGCTGAGCTTACTATCCCTTTATTGACTACAATATGTCAGGTGTGACTAGATCATGAAGAGATATAGATTCCACCTTGCTCACTTTCTTGAATCCCTAGCTCTATGGGAAGATGGTTGCTATGCCCAGAAGCTGGAGGGGCTAGGGAGATGACTGAGAGGGTGCTTGCCACAAAAGCATGAAGACATGAGTCTAGATTCCCACCACTCACATAAATAGCTGGACCCTGCCCAGTGCGTGTATAATCCCGACACTGGGGGGTTGGGAGACAGAGACAAGCAGATTCCCAAGCTTGCTGGCACTTAACCAATTGGTGAGCTCCAAGTTTAGTTGGAGACCCTATCTCAAAAAAAAAAAAAAAAAAGGAAGGAAGTGATAGGAAAAGATGTCAACCTCTGACTCACACACTCACATGCACACACATGTGCACACACATGCATGTACACAACACACACACACACACACACACACACACACACACTCAGACACAAAGGAGCTCAAGCAGTTCTATAGAGAGGCCCATTTGGTGAGAAACTGGGGCCTCCTGCCAACAACCGGCAATGAAACAATCCCGTAAGTGGATCCCCCACACCCTTTCAAGTCTCAGTTCACTGCAGCCCTTACCAACTTCCTGATGGTACTTTTGTGAAGTTTATTAGAGCAAAACTCTCCAAATACGCTGCTCCTGTGGTCCTAATAAACACACGCTGTCTTTAAGCTGCTAGATTTGAAGTGATTCATGATGCAACAAATAGGAACCATAAGATGGTTCTGTTAGAAGACCAACTAAATGGAGGGGGGGCGCACGTGATCACTATTGTGTAACAGTGAAATGAAACAACGTAAGGGTAAAGTACTGACTTTTCTGTGTTCACCCCAAAACAGGGCCACTGCCTTTCAGGGATCCTTGCAAGGTATCATCCATTGGCCTAAAAATGAGCTTAGAATCCATACTCATTTTTATCAACTCACTCTTCATGTTCCAAGAGGTAACCATTGATTTCTGACTTTCTCTCCTCTGGTTAGCTAAGTACAGTTACTTTCATGTTTGGTCAGGGCCTGGGATGATTTTCCTGCGTATCTTCTTTGAATCCAGACTGGCTTATCCCCACCAGAGAGAAGCCATTGCCTTGTTTTTGCAATTCTGTTCCCTTCCATGATTTAGAAACCCAGCAAATGGAAATTTCATTTAAGACATCACTGGCCTTGGGGTTGCATCAAGAACACAGAAATCTCTTCAAAGCCTAACTTGTGGCAGTCGACATTCCCCCTGCTGCTACTGATAATTTGGACCACATTGACTAAGTTACTTAACATTTGCAAATGAGATTCCATAGCAGCTAAACGTCAAATACATGAAATAGCACGTCATCAAACAAGAGTCCAGAGCCCACCCTCCACCCACCCTCTAGCCACTAGAAGGTCATGTAGCCCAGGCTGACCTTCCCACCCACATACCAGGCTCACTACCAGTTCTTGCTAAGGGCAAAGGCCTCATGTTCACCATGCATGTAGCTTCTGAGGAGGAACGAATGGATAAAGATTCTGGAGTCCCACAGAACAAATCCATGACAAGCGAAACATGTTCCCTACCTATGGGACCCCACTAAACCCAATTCATGGGGATCCTGAGTTTTCCTCTCAAATTCCTTAGGAAACCAAATTGCATAATTTGGTGTGTGATTTATTCAGAAACATATCTCTCCATGTTAAGGGCTGAGACGGGGGCAACATGTTGGGGGTCCTAGGTTCACAGAAATGAAAACAACAGACTAAAACAACAAAGCTCCCTGACCTGTAAAAAACAGCTCCTCAATGCATGTGTGCATATATATGTGGCTTCCTGTGTGTATGTGTGTGTGTATGTGTGTCTGTCGTGTGTGTGTGTATGTGTGTGTCTGTGTGTGTGTCTGCGTGTGTGTCTGCGTGTGTCTGTATGTATGTGTGTGTCTGTCGTGTGTGTATGTGTCTGTCTGTGTGTGTATGTGTCTGTCGTGTGTGTGTATGTGTCTATCTGTGTGTGTGTCTGTGTGTGTGTCTGTCGTGTGTATGTCTGTGTGTGTCTGCCTTGTGTGTATGTGTATGTGTGTGCCTGTGTGTCTGTTGTGTGTGTGTGTATCTGTGTGTGTGTGTGTGTGTGTGTGTGTGTGTGTGTGTGTGTGTGTGTGCAGCTGGGGCTGGAGGCAGGGAGTAAAAGGCCTTCCAGGCCAGGGAGGGAGCAGGAACATGTCTACACATTTAAATTGCAATCACAAAGAAAACTATCAGATGTGTGCTCTCATTCCTACCTTTTTGCCAGCTCCTACAATAACTTTTGAGTCTCCGCCCTTCTCATTTCATAAACATTTTATATACATTTTTAAGTTGGAATATTTCTGCTCATTTGGGGAGAGTGTGCATTTATGGAGCTGGGTCTGCCTAATTGGAGCCTGACACATTTCTTGGGGAGGGGGGAGTGGGAAACAGGAGTAATGGATGCTGAAATGGGTGTGGGGGAGGGGTGACTGGAGACAAAAACGAATTTGGGGAAAGAGCAATAGGAAGATGATTCCCCTATGAAAAAGAAAAGTTCCTCATTGCCTTACTTTTGCTGTATTCCACACCTTTCCAATGGAAAACCTGTTTATTCTGCTCTTTAAAGTTATGAGTAAAGGCGTGCTGCTTTTCTTTCGGACCTCCACTCTT
The DNA here is from genome assembly GCA_907164525.1 of Lophiomys imhausi. Lineage (NCBI taxonomy): Eukaryota > Metazoa > Chordata > Mammalia > Rodentia > Muridae > Lophiomys > Lophiomys imhausi. The sequence goes on from CAJQZJ010001558.1 coordinate 6,352,702, forward strand.
GCCGGACTGAACAATCCAATCTCTCTTTCCCCGGCTCTACCTGTGGCATGTGGGGCCTGCTTGGCTTGAATAGCTGGCTGTTTATGGATAAGAGCATCTGCTACAGCCCCGGTGAGGTCACTGCGTTATGTTAAATATTTCTGCCTCCTGGTAGAGAAGCCAAAGCTCTCAGCTTTGAAGACCACCACTGGCCAGCACAGACAGCACAACCCCAAATAGCAGTTGCCCCTCAGAGAGGCCACACAGGCTCCCCATGAACCGGTTGCACCCCTTCAGAGCCCCAGGATGGGTGAAAAGATTGCAACCCTGGCCTCCAAATACCAGTAGTCACACTCTCTATAGACAGCTCTTTCATACAGGATTCTGAACACTGTGTCCGGTTTTATTCTCATCATGACCCTGGTCATGCCATTTTTGCTTTAATGTCCATTCTAGAGATGAACAAACTGAGGCTCAGAGAAACCGAATTAAACAGTAGGCACTGAACTGAACTCAGGTTCTTCTGGTTCCTGAAGTTTATAGATGGCTCCACCCTGGGTTCTGGGGGGCAAAAAGCTGCCTAGAGGATGAAAAGCCTCCTCAGGAATGTTGTGCAGTCTATGATTCCCACATAAGAGTGCCTCAGTTTACCCTACTACAAAAAGTGGATGATGAGGCTAAGGATGTAGCTTGGCTGGTAGAGGGCTTATCTAACAAACACAAAGCCCTATGTTTACACCATCTTCGTAAACCAGGTATTGTGATGTGCATCTGTAATCCCAGCACTTGTGATGAGTTGGCAAGAGGATCAGGAGTTCAAGGCCATCTTCATGTACATAGCAAGTTTCTGGCCAGCCTGGGATACAAGAGACACTAAGAGGAGAGAAAGAGAAAGCTGACTTGAGTCCATAATCCAGAAGATTGCAGGGTTATCTTCCAGAGAGGATGGTAAGAATTATCCCTCTACTGTAAGGTGAATGTGATGTTCCAACGGGAAGACTTACTGAAATGGGGAAATAACATCAGGAAACCAGTTGACCACTGCCCTCTCCGGCTTGCTGTGGATCGAAACAGAGACCTTTGTCGAGTTTTCATGGCCAATTTGTTGACTAAAAGGATGAAGCAACATTCATAGTGAGCTACTGTTTCCAGCATTTGCACACCTCTACTATTTCTCAGAAGAAGAACTTCAAATGTCCCACTGCTTGGCACCTCCACCCCCATGCCTTCACCCCCACCAACGTTCCAGAATAGAAATGCAAGCTGGGAGCTTTTAAGTTCTCAGAGGTCCTGGAACAAGGTAAAATCCTGCAAGGACTGGTTCTCTGAAGCAGTGGGTCAACCTAGACCCAAAAGGACATGTTTTTCTAATGTTCTCTCTATCCTGGGGTGTGGAGGAGCATGTGAACAAAACAAACGGATTCGTTTTTTAATAAGGTAGAAAAAGCATACCAGCTATTTCGCTTCCCCAAGGTATCTCCATCCCTCTAGCTGTGCCGGCTTCTCAGCTGGGTCTCAAAACCCAAGTTCAGGGCACCCAGACAAGTAATTCTAACCAGCAGTGCCAGGAAAATATTAATGTTTTTAAAAAATAATAAAGCAGAGGTTAGTTTATTTTTAAATATGTGCCTATCTTTCTAGAACATTTTTCACACCAAAGAATGCTGGGCAGTTCCTCTCTCACCTGACTCGGGTTAGCCATTTCCAAGCCAACTGGACTTGGGGGTCTTGCTTCACTCGACCTTACCCCCAACCTCTGAGGCAGATTTTCAAGCATTTGGTCCCCTGGGTAACATGATTCTGGTGCTATTTCGAAGATGGTGTGGGCGTTGCACTGGGATGACGCCATTGTGGCAAGCAAAGCCTGCAGAGCTGCAGGGCCTGAAATGCTCTCCACCCTAGACAGCCTGCTCCCCAGATGGGACAGGCAAAGGCCTGCTGTCTCCTGCCCAGGGGTTGCAGAAGGAGACCCCAGAGAGCTGTAGGGTTAACCAACCAGCCATAAATGTCGTCTCCTCCGTAGCCCTTCAAAGGCCTCTGAGAGAGCAAACAAACCACATAAATCTTTATCCCAGCTCCTTACAACTGCCCTGGGAGGCGGTTCCAAGAAGAGCCCAATGGTAACTCTGTACAGAGGATTCAAAATTATTTCAGCAGCACCAAGAGACAGGGATGGATGGCTTTTATTTTCCTTCCCCCTCCCCCACCTTTTTTTCTTTCCCTTCACCACCCCTTGACTCTATAAGAATGAATGTTTGTTTTGGGCCACCCAACAGCTCCATGGTGAGAACCCTTGGTTCTTCAATTGGCTTCATCCTTTCCACTGCAGAGAACTCCCTCACCATCCAAAGAAACATGAAACAAGAGCTGGATGTTTAGACCAAGTTGTCCTCTTTTTTTAAATGCCACCTCTTGCCTAGGTTGAGGGTGAAGAGGCAAGTGTCAAAGTCAGGAAACTCGGGACAGAGGTGGCCCATTGTACACACTGACCTTTGAACTGCACAGGATGAGTCATGTGAGGTGGCCACCCACTCCTGCTAAGAACCTTTCAGTACTATGTATACCTTGGCCCCACAGACTTTCTGTACTTCCAAGCAGATATGCAAGGTCACAGAGCTCAGGATCCAAATCCTACTGTCAGTTCCTTCCTTAAGCAAGCCACCCACCCTCCACTGCCTCATCTCCTCCATGGTAGCTTTCCAGAGCCACCCAGAACCACCCAACCTAGCATGGTGCACATACAAAGCACCTTGTATGTATTTTAGCCAGAGAATCCTCCCATATTGCTGTCAGATCTCACCAACTACACTTCACAGATGAGGATCCCAAGACATAGAAAGGTGATGTCACACAGCAGAGGGAAGACAGCACTGTCCTCAGAAGGAGGATCAGATGAGAGAACGTCTGTGACAGAGTTCACCACCTCCGGATGCTGACCTTCACACCTGCCCCTCACCGTGTCCTACCCCTCCACACCTCCTGACCACCCAAACCCTAGCCAGTCCCCTCATCCCAGAAGCTCCCCAAGGGCAAAGATATTCCTTGTTTGCATCATGCCATCCAGGAACAGAGAGGAGGGTGAGTGTCAAAACAATAAATGAAGCCATGCCAGCAAATGTCTAATTAGAAGACAGCACATGCAAAACAAAACAGCATACAACAAAAAGAGGGAAGTAAAATAAAAGGGAGAAACGCCGTAGAAAAAGAAACACTGACACCAAAATGAATTGTACTAAAGATGATTAAAAATCCATAATTTGCTGGAGGACCCTAATGCCAGTGGAAAAATGTCCAGAAGGGGAACGAGGAGTAGAGTCGTCCTCTAAAATCCCAGCTCTAGCCACAGTTCTCAGGCTTCACTGACTGCCCTAGAATGCCCATGAATCATGGGAGGATACCAAGGGTCCTGAGAGACAGCTACTCTGACTAATACCAGCAAACATCCTCCAAGTACATGGGTTACAAAAACCAGACCTAGTCCACCTACCCACACACACACACACCTATATGCACACACCTGTACACACACACCTATATGCACACACCTATACACACCCGTACACACAAACCTCTACACACGCCTGTACACAAACTTGTACACATACACACCTGTACATACACACACCTGTACACGCACACACCTGCACACACACACGCCTGTACCCACACACCGGTGTATATACACACCTGTACACACACACCTGTACATACACACCTGTACACAAACATACTTTACTATGTAGTTTCAGTAGTTATGGCCACAAACTGATAGAGATTCTCTTGCTTTTACCTCCTGAGTGCTAGGATTAAAGGCACAGGACATCACATTCTGCAAATATAAAAAATCTTAATGATCAGCTAGTTCTCGAGGCAGGGCTGCATGAAGCAACAGTGGAGAAATGAGCAACTTTATTCCCATGACAATAATACTAGTCCCAACTTCCAGATGTGTGTCTGAAACCCCACAGAATTTTCAGAAAGGTGTGTGTCCTTGGAAGAAAAGTATTTACTCATTCCACAAATGCTTCTGGAATCCCTGCTATGTCCCCAGAACTGTTCTAGGGAGAGAAAGTGAAACAGCCAAGTAGACAGAGTGCCTTGCCTTCCTGGAGCTGACCTGCTGGCAGTCCTGAAACTTGAAAAACTCAACACTATGAGCTTGGTAGTGGCAGCAAAATATAAAACAAGCTAAAGAATGTGCAGGTTGACCCAAAGCTATTCAGTTAGCAGGAGGTAAAGATGGGAAGGGAAGTCTGTAGGAAGGAAGGAGTGAGGGTCCAGAATCTCTAGGGAATAGGAGCAGCCAGGCTTGTGTGTTTATGAGAAGTAGAAATGGGAAGATGCTTCTAGAAGGTTTGACAATGCTGCCTAATTTGCAGCCCAGGGGTACCTTCACTGCTAAAATTTCTTCTCCCTTCATACCCTGAATCATAGCAGTGAAATAGGTAGAAAATGACCATCATCCTGGGAGCCAACAGGCACATATGAACGGAAGCAGTCTCTCCATCCTGTGCATCCTTAGAGACCCTCACCTCCCTGGGCTACAATGGGATGAGGATCGAGCCTAAGGCAAATGTCCTCTTTAGTTATTGTTGGGACTGTCAAGTGACAGCCATCAACCCTTCCTCCTGCTCAGGCTCTCTCTTCTCCAGCTCACTCCGCAGAGCTGCAGGTGAGCTATGGCTGCTTACTATGGGGCAGCGTTAGGCATCACCTACACATTATCTCATTTAATCCTTTCAGTACCATGAGAGAGGGGTGTTTGCCTTGTGATTGCTCGAAAGTCCACAATGGAAGAATGACTGAGTTGAGACTTGGCCCCTAGACTCCATGCACTTAGCCACAGCATCATACCAGGACCCCGAGATCTTGCAAACAGGGCTTTCTTCATGCCCTTCCACACTAAGCAGTGACCAGCTGCTCCTTGTTCAGGCGCCCACTGTGGTTTACCTACCGGCACCTGTTGCCCTATCATTCTGCTTCTGTCCTTTTTTTGGGTCACCTCTACCAACCATCTCTTCCACAACTTCCTCCAGACAGCCTGTCCTTGCCTATGTCCACCTCCTCTGGAATATTGACTTCATACTCACTATCAGTACCTCATGGATTAGCATCTACCTGTTCAACTCAGCAAACACTTGCTAAGCCCCTGTGGCTGTCATATATGTGGTTCAGGCTGGTAGGAACACTTGAAATAGAATGATCCTCCAAGATCCTCAATCTCTTAGGAGACCACAGGACCAGCAACAGCAGGTTGTGGTCTCCTAACCATGTTAGCCCAGCCCCAGAGTACCCAACCCACAGGAGGTCTTGCTGTGCCAGTATCTCTTCTATGTCCTGGGCATGACCACAGTGTGTGCAAACTCACTGCTCTCAGAATGAGACCAAACAAGGAGGAGTTGAAGAACTTGGGTTCTGGGGTCAGAATGCTGGGGCCCAAATCACCAGCCATGTGGCTTTGGTTAATAAACTCTATACCTCAGTTTTCCTGCTTCTACAAATGAGAATAGAAGTAATACTTTCTTCCTCTTACAGGGAGTCTGAGAATTAAGTGAAATTATATATCAAATTCTCCACCATTCCTAGTGCCTGGAATATAAAATGTACCCAATAAATGCCAATTTTTATCAATAGTAATGCCATTATTAGACACAAAAGAGGGTTTTTATTCTCTCTCTCCCTCCCCCCCATGTGTGTGCATGTGTGCATGTGTACATGTGTGTGCATGTGCGTGTTTGTGTGTGTGTATGTGTGTGTGTGTGTGTGTGTGTGTGTGTGTGTGTGTATTACATGTTAGTACAGATGCCTATGGAAGCCAAGACGTCAAATCCTCTTGGAACTGGAGTTATGGACATTTGTGAGCTACCTGATGGGGCTGTTAGGAACTGAAATCAAGTCCTATGCAAGATAGTACATGCTCTTAACCATGAGGCCATCTCTCCAGTTCCTAGTTGTTGTGGTTTAGGGTAGGTGCGTGCATGCGTGTGTGTGTGTGTGTGTGTGTGTGTGTGTGTGTGTGTGTGTGTGCATGTGTGCCTGTGTGTGTGTGAGTGTGTGTGCATGTGTGCCTGTGTGTGTGTGAGTGTGTGTGTGTATGTGTGTGTATATGTGTGTGTGTGAAGTCATAGCCATATCCCAATTTGAGACATTACCTCCTGACTAGTCTGCTGTCAAAGAGCTCTATCTAGCTCATAGTCGAACAGAACTCTCATTGACTGTGGTATCTGTTGCCTATTGCTTTCCTGCCCCCAACCTTTGAACACATCGCTGTCATTTTCCCTGCAGGTGAAAACTTTCCTTTCCCAGAAGAGGTACAGCAGTGCCCACCTTACCAGTGGGACACTGAGGGCCACAAAAATGGAGCAGCCTGACCTAAGGTGCACAGCTATTGTGTTTGTGGAGCTAGAGGAGAACCTAATTTTTCTGATTGTACTGGCCATGCCCTGTCTAGTACCCTGATCATTAACAGATCAAGTATGTCCTACATGAGAAACATATTTGTGATCATCCATTCCAAATCAAGAATGGGTAAAGAGCTCAACACATACTGTAACAAAACCAGGTAGTATTTTATATTGAGCCTGCCTAGACTGTGTTGCAGAATAATGGATTGCCTTTGGGATAAGGCCAAGGCAAGGGACAGCCAGACTAGCAGGTTGTGAGAAGATGTGTCATTCAGAATGGACTTGGGAAGCAGGATCCACTTTAGAGTTTTGGAGATAGATGAGGTCAATGGTGACCCTCTAGCTGGCCGTCTAGAATTCTAGGTCACCATTCAAAGAGATCAAAGAAAGCCTTTAGTCTTGTTATATGCTGGACAGAGAAACAGTGAGTCAAGGAGCCTTAGAGCCATAGGTTATCATAACCGACTCCAATGTCCATAAGCAGTAGGGTTGGACTTCCAGCATATAAAGTGTAGCAATCTTCTACACTCCCTTACAAAAATTTTCAAGGAGTTTATGCTTCTTTCCAGGACAAAAAGGCTGTTTGTCTGTGAATATCCTTCTTGCTTTATGATGTGAGCACCCGTATCTAAAAAGACTTGAGCAAAGTAGGAAGTCAGGAGCAGCCTGGAGTCTCTCTCCAAGAGAGCAAAAGAATGATGGAGATGTGGAAACTCTAGCATTGGGGTTGCATAAGAACTTAAAAGCCAGTCCTTTGTCACATCAAGCCATTGACGTAGCTTGAGGCTCCTTGATGTATTTATTATTCATGGTCTCACTCACCCCATGGAAATAATGAAATGAGGAATAACTATAAGCTCACAAGGAGAGTAATGACTGATGAATGTGTGTGTGAGCAGACAAGAGACACTGACAAGCAGCCCAAGGAATCTGAAGTCTACTCTTATTAAAGCACCATAATCCATATTAATATGACAGTGCAGAATGACCCTGAGGGAGCCATTAGGGTCCATTATGAAAATCACATTCATTTGCGAAATGAGGAACATACCAAAATGCAAGTTGTTGTAGTTTTTCCAGCTAAATTACACATTAAGCATGCAGACTTCCTCTTCTAACTTTCTGAAATGGTTTAATATGCACTCAGGCTTTTCAGTCTAAACATGGATAGTCTAAGACTACCCCACAGGTGAAGGCTAGCAAATTGAGGACCAATTTCCAAGGCGACATTCAGCACTGCAGGAGGCTTGATGAGTTGCCCATGACTGCACTTTGGAGCTTCTGGGAAGGCAGAGCTTGACACCAAGAAACAACTCTTATCCCAAAGACCTTTCTTCCCAATTCCCTCAGAGGCGGGTGGATGAGAATTTGGGGATGAAGTGCAGATGACGGCTCTTTGTTCTATCGGCCTTTTGAGCATCCATTCATACTCTTTTCTGGTAACAGTTCACTGAGTTTCTCTGGAACTGTCCCCTCTAGTCCAGGCCACAACAGCTAAGCCTAATTCATGTGCACTGATTTCTTGCCAGGCATTGCTCTAAGCACTTCACACACATGAACTCATTCAGTCCTTATAGAGGCTCGGTGAGATGGGAACTACCAAAATACCCTTTTTGAGAGATGTGTCGTCTAGACTACATATAAACATGTCATGTTCTCGTAAATGGTAGAAGCAAGACTCCAGCCTGTGTCCACAGCCCTAACCCTCGCAACTGCACCCACCCTGCCATCTGCCCCAACTCCAGGAACAAACCATAAACTAGGTCCAGTCTGTCCTAAGATCATGGATACCTTCTAGCTGCATCAACACTTGCCTCACACGGACATACCACCTAAGCTAAAACAAACTTATACAAGCAGGTGCAAACTCAGGCATGTGCTCCAAATGACCAGAAATAGCCTCTTGTCTGATTCTTCTGAGTTTGCACCTGAGATGAGGAAGTCTTGAGTGTTTGAGAACTAGAATTAGAAAGAACCTAAAAATGGAACCACTACAGATAAAAGCAAAGCTAAAGAACACTCGAGCCCCTGAAATTGTCTCTTATGAACCAACCATTTCTCTTTCTAAGTAAGCCAGTTAAACTTGGGTTTTCTGTATTTTCCTTATAAATGGTCTTAATGCAGAAACTATGTGTTCATGTGAAAGCCATATTTTTCATTTAGGTGGCACTCCACAGTGGACAAAGGTTTCCAGATGTTTACTTCAATATCTCACCCACTCAATCAACAAGTAAGCATTTGCTGTTCATCTAAAACAACCAAAGCCAATGTCATTCCTTCCCCTCCCCTAAACCCCCTCATCCTTTTCTGGGTCTAGCTCCCATAATCTCATTTTTAACTGTCTTACAGCATTCACCTGTAATGACGGCATTTGCTTATACATAACAGCAAACCGTGGTCTCTTCTGAATTCGAGATTTATTTATCCCCAAATCCAGATGTCTACATATGTGATTATGATAAATCTTCATAGTTAACTTGGCAGGATTTGGAATCACTTAAGAGACATACCTCCAGGCATATCTACTGAAGATATTTCCAAAGTCATTTAAGGAAAAACCCACCTTGAAAGTGGGTGGTGTCATCCCTTAGGCTGGAGTTTCAGACTGAATAAACAGAAGACAGCAAGCTGGGTATAAGCATTACTCTCTCTGCTTCCTGACTGCAGAAGGAGCATCTGCCTCATGCTTCTGATGGTGTAGCTGGAACCACTTTTGGCACCATCCTTCCACCACCATGACTGGTTGTAATCCTCAGACCATGAGCTGAAACAAACCCTTCCTTCTGTATGATGCTCTTGTCAGATATTTGGTTGCAGCAACAACAAAAAAATGTAACTATTACACACATCACTGTGAAATGCCTTCCGTACCCTAGTTATCACACTAGGCATGTGTAATGTCAGTACCCTTGGCTCTGCTTACTGAAAGCAATTCAGGCTGACTTACACAGAAGAGGGATTTCTGGAAGGGAGCACCCAGAGGACACTCAGCAAGTCTAGAGAAGCGACTGAGAAAACTAATAGGCAGGTGCATGAGAAACTGTGCATTGAGACACCACCCAGACCACTCTTGAGATCGTTGGACCATGTGTTAAGGCTGCCACCCCTGCATGACAGAGAGCTGTGCCAGGTCAGTTCTCAGTCCTTCCTGCCTCACTAGCCCACGTTCCAAGACCCAACAGGAGCCTGCATTGGCTGAGCTCAGCATCAGGGAGTATCAGGGAGCAAACAGAATTGTTTGGCTTCCCAGATATATTGCCAAGAGGGTATATCCTGACTCTCCTGAAACTCACCCTGTGGCAGGGTCTCTGAATCATTCTTAGTGTTCATGAAGTGACAATTGTCACGGTTGAAAAGCAAATATTAGAATAAATTAAAGAGAACAAAAAAGCATGATCAACATGAACAGTCTTTTCCCTCATAAAGCTACAGCCTGGGAGAAGGAACATTATCAACTGGATAATCAAGGAAGAAACATATATCACAATCATAAGGGGCATAATGAAGAAGGTAACATGTTCATAGTATCGAAAAATGGTGTTGCTTTCAGTCTTCACAGCCATGTAACAAACAGTCCCTGGTAGTTTTGGCAGACTAGGTGGCTCTGATCTGGTGACCAGTGGAGGCAGATCCGCAGCTGTCTGCCTAGGCTGGTTGCCATCCAGGCCTCTAGCTGGGGCTTCTCAGCTAGAGAAGACATCTCAGTTAGACAGAAATGACCCCCAAGGGTAAACATTTCATGAGACCCAGGTGGAAGACAAGACTTCTAACCTTGACTCAGTGTCACTCTTCCAGGAGGACTGCCATCTTCTGGGAGGTCAAGATGTCACCAGAGGGAGAGCAGGTTCAAAGAGGGGAACGTGGAATTCAGGGCTGCTCCACTGGGATAAGCTTTGGGGATTGGCTATCACAGCGTGGGGGCAGTAGAGGAAGCTGATCTTCTGTGAGGGCTGAAGGAAGATTTCCAAGAAGACAACATTGATCTAAGATCTGAGAGAGAAGTAGGAGTTAGTATAGTAAAGAAGGCTATTCTAGACTGTGATGTGTGCCAGTATGCATGTTTGTGTGTGCAGGTGGAGGTCAGAGGTCAGTGAATGTGCAAAGGCCTGGTATATTCAATGTATATACGAATGAAGAGCCAAAAGCCCGATGTATTTAAATACAGAAAGCCAGCACAGACTTTAAATGTACAAAAAAATAAGGCGAAATGTGAATAAAGAGAGGAGAGATGGAGTAGGTACCAGTTCTGAAGAATGTGCTAGTGACTAATTTTTTTTTCTTTATCTTAATAGAAATACTTTAAAGTGGTACTTGGGAGATATTTGAAGATTAAAAGAATGAGTGACTAAGTTCAGTCATTCTACGAATACCATCTGGGCATTGACATGTGCCAGAAGTCAGAAGTTCTGCGATTCAAATCAGTGTGATGGGAGAGTCTGAAGATGGAGGATGAGATGGCACTGGGTGTGGCAAGTTCAGAGGAAAGAGCAATCTCAGTAAAGGACTACAGCTGAGGCAAAAGGCCTGGGGTGGAAGTAAGTTTACTGTGCTCTAGGAAGGGCAGGGGGGAAGCCAGGGTACCCAGAGCACTACTGACTTTGTAGGGAAGAGTTTGAAACTCACTTTCTATAAACAGCAGTCATGCCAGCAAGACTCTCCTATCAGGACGGCACATCGCCAGGGCTGCAGCTTCAACGATTCCGGAATGTTTCTGCTCAGGAGAATGTCCGGAATGCTCTCTCTCTCTCTCTGGCCTGGCTCTGCCTGTCCTCAGTGATGAGACTCGCCTGTCATCATGTACTTCCTAAAGCTCAACAAACCCCAAGGAAGCAATTTGGCAGAAGGTTCAAAGAACCTTAAAGATGCCCACACCCTTTGATTCAGTGAATCCCCGTTGAGGGATCCAGCCCAAGGAATTGATCACAGATATGGAAGAAACTTTATCACACACGAAGGAGCTCATGCCAACATGATCCACAAGGATGAGAAAGAGCTAATAAATGCAATATTCAGCAGTAGAGGCAAAATTAAATATGTTAGAATGTATCTCCTAGACATGGCATTAAAACCCAATTCCTAGAGACAAAAATAGCATCAAAAAATGCCTGCCTTGCTGTGGTAAGATTAAAGACTAAATCTGCAAAATAGTCTAGATGTTACTTCTGCCACCATTTTAAAAAATAACATTCAAGGGAAACACAGTAATCATTTTTAGAAAGAAATAGCATGTGACTTCTTTTTCCTCATGATCCTTCTACTTCCTATAATGACCATTATTACTTTTAAGACAGAAAATATGGGTTTATTTTCCCCAAAACAAAGTATGACTTTGTTGCCCCAACTGGCCTAGAACTTGGTACATAGAACAGGCTGGCCTTGAACTTATAGAGATAAGCCTGCCTTGCCTCTCCCCACCCCCATCCCCCCATCCCTGGCTTTAAAGAGTTTAGCCAACTGGAGCATTTCACTCTTTTCAAAGAAAAATAAAAACACATCAGCAGCACTGGTGCCTGCTGCCTTTAGGACCTAGGGCACTCAGGAATGACTTCCACAATCTGACTACAGTATTTTCTACTTAACTATCTCTCTCTCTCTCCCTCCCTCCCTCCACCACCCCCCCCGTGTGTGTGTGTGTGTGTGTGTGTCTGTGTGTGTGTGTGTGTGTGTGTGTGTGTGTGCATGTTTCTAGGTGCATGCACATGTGTGTACTGGTGCATTTTACACATGTGTGTGTGCCTGTGGAGGTCAGAGGTTAATGTCTGTGCCCTCTTCAGTCACTTCCCTTCCTATCTTTAAGAAAAGCCCTCCCACTGAACCTGCTGCTCACACATTTATTAATTAATCTACCACTAGACTGGCTAGCTAGCAAGCCTCAGAAATCCCCCATTTCTGTCCTCTCCCTTCCCGCAGCCACTGCACTGGCTTTTTCACATGGACACTGGGGATCAAATCCAGATCCTCACATTTGCATGGCAAACTCTCTACTGACTAAGCCCCTTGATTTTCTTTTTCTTCACTCCCAACATTTTTTAAAAAAGGGAATCTAATGTCCTAGAGAACCCAGAATGTATAACTCCCCTACCCCGCAGTGACAATCTCACTAGACAGCAAACATTTGGGCATGCTCTTCCTCTCCTCCATGATGAAGGAATTTTGAGAGATGACCAGCCTCCCACTGCTGTCACCTCAGTCATACCCATCTTTCCCTTACCCTCCTCTAGTCACCCACAGATTGTCCCAGCCCCCAACTCCCTTTCCTTGCCTCCCTCTCCATGCAAAGGACCATGTGTCTGTCTGTGTAACACCAAACATGTGTCTGTCTGTGCACCAAACATGCCTGGCTTGACAGTGCTCTGCCCTGTCAAGGTATGTGCCCCTCACATGGGACAATTAGCTCCTGACAGAGTTTCTTTCCCAGTCTATCATCCCTTGGCCCCAGTGCCATCACAGTGATGTCATGCAATAAACTAGTGCCCCATGAATGAATGGAAGCATGAAGAGGTGGATGGAAAGATAAGTGGATGGACTGATTGATGAATACTTGAACAAGCTCAGAGGCAAAGCAACATCTGAGAAATGTCTCTGTGTCTGGCTCAGCCTAGCTCTCCCTGGAAGTGCCTTTTCTCCGAGGGAGCAGTCCCTCTCTCAGCTCCTCCCTGCCATCCCAACTACCCACATCAACCTTACCATCTCTATCAGTAAGGATTGGAAGCCAGACCAGAGGCATTCACTAAGGAACCCTGTATGCACACAAGCCTACTCAAGAAAGGACTCTTTTGTCTCCTTCCCCATGGGGATCTCATAAATTATGAGCTCAGAGTGAGACGGAGGTTGGAATAGAGAGATCTTAGCTTATCCCCACAAGCATTCTCTGTGGAAGCAGAGGTTGTTTCTGGGTTGAGTGTGCACATGCCATGAGGTATGTGGCTGTTTTAGAAAGTGTCCCTGTTCAGACAAAGAGGCTACGACATGCCCCTCTGCACTCCCCAGCACCTGCCTTCTCTTGCTCTTCTCTCTCTGATTGGTGACTCCCTCCTGGTGACAGAGCTAGCAGGTCCTTTTTCTTTTGTCTGCTCAGCACTAAGAACAGGGTTGGCCCTGAACTGCTTACTGAGGGAGTAAATGACTCCCCAAGAATTAAAAAAAAAGTAAGTCTCCCTAAGTCCATGCCCTGCTGGCTTCCAATGATCAATTTCCAGACAGTACTGCTTCTGCCTTACAGCAACTTCCTATGATTAATGCAACAAATTGCCACAAATTTGGTGGCCAAAAACAGCAGTTCTTCTGGTTCTCGAGGCTAGAGTTTAAAGTAAAGGAGTCTTCCTGCTTCTTCCAGCTTTGGGGTGTTACAGACCTTCCTTGGTCTGTGGCTGTACCCCTCCTGTCTTCACATGACATTTTTCTCTTCTAGCTGCATGCCTCCTATGAGCATGCTTACCATTGGATTTAGAATTTACCAGAATAATCCAGAATGAACTCATCCTGAGATCCTTAGGTTGGTAATATTTGCAAAGAGCTTACTTCCCAAAAAAAACCCTCCCATTCCTAGGTCCAGGGAATGAGAATCAGTATCTATATTTCGGGAAGGTGGCTGAGTTACAGTGTGTTATTGCTTGCTTTCTACTGGTGTGCTAAAAACATCATAACCAAAAGTAACATAGGGCAAAGGAAAGGGCTTATTTCACCTCACACTTCTGGGTAACAGTTCATCAGTGTGGAAAGTCAGGGAATAAAGTCAAGGCAGGAACCTGAAGACAGGAACTAAAGCAGAGACTATAGAGGAGTTCTGTTTACTAGCGCGTGCTTCATGGCTCAATCAGTTTCTCCACCACTTGGCCCAGGACCATCTGCCTAGGGGTGCCATCAGGCACAGAGGACACTCCCACACCAATCATTAGTAAAGAAAATACTCCACAGATTTGCCTGTAGGCTAACAAGATGGAGTCAGTTTCTCAGTTGAGGTTTCTTTTTCCCAGGTGATCATAGCTTGTGTCAAGTTGATGATAGATAAACAAATAAAAAAACAAATAAATAAGTAAGCAAATAAATAACCAACCACCATGCAATGCAACAGAGTAAGCACCCATTTTTTATTATAGAGAGCACTTCATATTGCCATGTAACCTAGCACCTAGCATACAGCCCTTATTATCAAGGATGGAGAGGTGGGATGGGTCTGGCCAGCACATTTGATATCTTAGTACCTGTTGATAAAACATCAGAAAACTATTGTTTATTCTTTGTTTTATTTTATACGCATGAGTGTTATGCCCTTGGAAGTCAAAAGAAGTCATCAGATCCCTTGAAACTGGAGTTATGGATGGTTGACAACATTCACGGGTGTGCTGAGAATCAAGCCTGGGTCCTCTGTAAGAACAAATGCCTTACTCACTGAGCCATCTCTCCAGATGGGGGAACTATTTTACATTCATGCTTTGCTGCTATCTCTGTTCTTTCTCCCAACTCCTGGATCACATTATTCAGTCCTTCCATTTTTTGCTCATTACCTGTCTCCTTACCAGGGAAACTGTCTGAAAAGGGAACAAGTTATTTTGTGCAGCAGCCTTACTAGGTTAAACACTTTTAGAGCTTTAATCGATGTGAGTTCAATGCAATCAAACCAGTTTAACTCAGAGCCAAGAACCTTGACTTGCACCCAAATCTAACATTTCCCTGAATAAAACGTGCCCCTCTTAAACTGGACCTAATGGACTTGCCCTGTAATCCCAGCTACTTTTAAGGTTGAGAAAGGAAGATGGAAAGTTCAAAGCTAACCTAAACGAACTATTGAGACCCTGTCAGTCATAGAAACTTCAAGAATTTAAGGGCTGTGGCCAGGCATACTAACATACCATAAGTCATCTACCATTCAGGAGGGTAAAGCTGGAGGAGCAGGAGTTCAAGGCCAGCCTTGGGTACATAGCAAATTTATGCCCAGCCTGGGTTACATAATACCCTGACTCCCAAAAAAAGGCTGGTGGTGAGGGCTAAAGATACAGCCCAGCCATGTAACTCAGAGCACTTGCCTGCCATGTGCTAGGACCTTAGCCCTAATGCTGTCAGTCATGAATCCTGTGCTGTAGTCTGCTACATCCTCCAACGTTTGTAAAGCCTGCCGACAACACAGGAACAACATGTCTGTGCCTAGCTTCCTAATTGTGCCCAGCCCCTCAGGTGAACAGGTGACATTCCCAGAACATATTGAAAGCCAAACTTCTGTTAGAACCAAGGCAAAGAAGGTGGTTTCAGAGGCTATGGAGGAGGGCAAGGTGGCCTTGTAGTTCTTACATGTGGCTGTTTTGGAGCATTGTCTCAGGTAAGGCGCTCTATGCAGAGCCCCAGGACTCAGGGACACACAGAACACGTGAATTATTGGCAAACATGCGGGCAGTGAGCATGGGGGTCAGGATTATAGGCCTCACAAACCCATATGTTTTGACTGCTAGAATCCCAGCACCCATGGAGGGCAGAACAAACTCAGGTCAACCCTGGTGGCTTCTTCAGGAGGAAGGCAGGCAGGCAGCTGCTGCAGCAAATTCCACTCCCTGGGAACAATACACTTTATTTTTGGAAGGAGAGAAAAAACAGAGGAGAAAGCAATGCCGACAAATACACATTTGCTTTTCTATTTATGCAAAGCCCCTACCCCTTCCTCACCTCAGTCACCAGTTGTTGCCTGCAGCCAGAGACCACATTTATAAGTCCTCACTGGCCAGCATCCCCACAGAAAGTAGCACAGGTCAGCCTCCAGCACGTCCTATAATGTAAAGAGCTACACAAATAAAAGTGGGGTTTCCACGGGTGGCTGCTAGCCCACCCAGCTGTGATTAATACTCAGATAGAGTAAATATTCTCTCAAGATCCTTCCCATGTGAGAAGCACCCCCTCGGCAAGAAGACTCTAATCAATACCCATGAAGAAAAACATGGCACAGAAATATAGCTTCCAAATTGTTTTCTGTTCTCTGCTTGCTACTCCCTATATGATTTCAAAAATGTCCCTTTAATCATGCTATCTAAAACTGGATCTCAACAAAAAAGAAAAATCCACTAGAGGGAAAGGTAATGGAAGGGTGTAAGGGAAGGGAGGAGAAGGGAAGGGAAGGGAAGGGAATCAATGACAAGGGGAAGAAAACTGAAAATGGCATCATAGGGCAACAACTCTGCCCTGTTTCCCACATAATCCTCACTACTCAGCTGACCTGGTGATCCTGGCATACAGTTATCTAATGAGTAACTGGAATGAATCTAAATTACCTAATGGTTGACTAAAACAGTAGACTCAGTTTGAAATGTCTGTTTGAGGAGCTCTTTCTTCACTGTTTACACAGAACTTAGTCACTCACTAATTTACTCTCAGGGAAAGGACTGAAAATGAACTTTAATAAATGGCTACCATGTGCTAAGTGTTCCAACTTGTTATCTCAGATAAAGTTTCATGATAATCCAATTTGATGGAATATATGTATTGTGTCCATATATATATATATATATATATATATGGACACAATACACACACACATATATATATCACACACATATATACATATATATCACATACACACACATATATACATATATATATCACATACACACACATATATACATATACATATATATCACATACACACACACATATATATATACATATATATCACATACACACACATATATATATATCACATGCACACACACACAAATACATACAGATGCACTCATATACACATATGTGCTGAGAGAGGTTAAATAGTCACCCTGGTGGCACAGACTGAGTACAGAAGTGACAATTCAAACACAGCCCTGCCTGACTCCAGAGAAATAAATCCTACTATTCCCAAGAGATAGGCGGTATGCATCAGCTCCAGTAGGGGCCAGGCTCCTGAGAGGAAACCATGACTCTCCAGATTCACTCTAACTGGATTGTATTATGACAAAACCAGGGAAATAGTTGGAGGAATTATTTGCAATGAGATCGTGGGTGTAATACATCACACCAAGAGGCAGTTTGTTTTTGTGTTTTGTTTTTGTTTTTTTAAAGAGCCCAGCACTGTTTGACTTGCCCCCGTGAGTTTTGGAAGAAGACTTGCCTGATTTACCACTGGGCTACTAGCTGTCTTCTCCTTCAAATTGTAAGCAGTCTGAAAGAAGAGATTACATTTGCTTTGCTCACAGACAAGTCTAGTATTGGAAACTGTATATATGAGTCAGGTGTGGCTATGCTCATCGGTTATCCCAACACTCAAAATTTTTTTTAAAAAAGTAGAGCCAGGAGGATCAAGAGTTCAAGGTCATCCTTGATTACATAGCATGTGTGAGACCAGACTAGAACACATGAAACCCACAAAAAAAAAAACATACCAGCAGGGTTCTGGGTATGTGGTTCAATTGGAAGAGTGCTTGTTTGACATCCATGAAACTCTGGGTTTGACCCCCAGCATTGTATAAACCAGCTGAGCTGTGATCCCAAAACTTAGGAGGTATAGAAAGAAGAATCAGAAGGTCAGGGTCATCCTTGACTACACAGCAAATTCAGCTGCAGCCTGGGCTAAAATAAGGTAAGACCCCATCTTGAAAATAAAACAAAACAAAATAACTGTATAAAGTACTCAGTGTCAATGAAGGAAAGTGATGGCAAAGGAGTTTCAACAAGTAAGGATCTGCATGGACAGGCAGACTGGGACAAAAAGTTAGCTAGGATGATGTGTGTGGCACCCAAGAGCCTTAGTAAATCAAAACCATAGTCTAAGGAAAGAGCTGGAGAAAATGAATTCCAACATGGAGAATTGTTCTCTCCCACTCAGCTAGAGTTCACATTCCTCCCACATGAAAGGCCCTGAATCAGATGGAAAGTAACATTCACTCAACATCCACACCCTTTGTGGCATCTGGTGGCTCCAACAGTCAGCAGTAGACTGCAAGAGAGCCTTGATTCATCTTCAAGGGTTTAATCTTCAATAGCTCAAGATGCTGAACCACAGCCAAGGAGTTTGCAGAAACAGAGGTGAACAGAGAAGCCACCCTTCTTTCTGGACATAGACTACACAGACTTAAAGAAGTTTGAAATCCCTTCTCATTTGTCACTGGAACAACTGGCCTTCTGTCACTCAGTTCCTTACTAACAGAGCCAAGATTCAAAGTTAGGTCTCCTGACATCCTCTAACCAACCTCAGAGAAAGGTGTCAACATAGTATTCAGAAGGAAGCAGATTGCACTTGGTCACCATTCCCAAAAATAGTCAATGGGATTCTGAAATAAGTCAGGGACAAGGGAAGAGCACAGACATGTGTTCCCTGGACCCTGAGAGACCCTTGTCTACCATCACAGGCCAAGGAGAATAGAGATAGGCATGCATTGAATACTGTCTGCACTAGGTTCATGACTAATTTTTCTTGAATGGTTTGTAGGATGAGATGTTGAATAAGGAATACTGCAGGCATAAGGATCTGGGATATGGCTAAGTAGTACATTGGCAATACCCATAAGGGAGAAAAAGGAAAATGTACAGCTTTGGAATGGAGAATGTAAGTTTAAATTCTGGGCTAGCCACTGGCTAATTCTAGGAGATGCAGCAAGTTATTCAACCCTCTGTGAGTCTCAACCTCATCATATATAAAATGTAGACAGGATGTACCTCACAAGGCTATTGCCATCATCAAATAAAATTGTACATACAGAACCCCTAGCAGAATTCTCACACAGAGTGTGGATTTCATAAACCTTATATTGGCATCCTCACACCTACATCAGTCTGAGAAACAGAAAGAATGGATTCACTCATATGAAAAATCCCAGGAGACAGCAGGCATGGAAGGAACCGTATTTCATTCAGCGTGATGTGGTACGGAGCCAAAGAAGACTTTTAAAATGTTGTTTTCAACAACAAATTCTTCTCTCTGTCGTAAGGAAAACCTGATTGCCCCAGGAGGAGGAGGAGCCTTGGCCAGCATATGAGGGGCTCTCAC
>CAJQZJ010001558.1:6381196-6403239 GCA_907164525.1 Lophiomys imhausi
ACACACACACACACACACACACACACACACACACACACACACACACGTATAGAAGTGGGGACCACAGCAGGATTCATGAATGGTTTTCCTAAGCTGACTTCCATACTTCCCTTCCCAGGGCCCCTCATAAATATGTTTTTGGTGATTTGGCCAAGGCTCAGCCACAGTCTATATGGCAAATCCTTTCTGTCTGCATTGTCCACATCCACAGATTCAATCAACCAACGAAAAAAAAACATTCAGAAAAAAAAAATGTGTCTGTTCTGAACACACTCAGACCTTTTCCCTTTGCCTTTATTCCCTAAACAATACAGTACAGCAAATATTTGCAGAGCATTTGCATTGTACTGCATGACATGCGTCATCTAGAGCTAACTTACAGTGCATGGGAGGATTACACAGGTTAAAAGCAGATGTCATGCCATTTTACAAAAGGGACTTGAGCGTCCTCAGATCCAGGAATCTGAAGAGATACTAAAACCAATCCTTCATGAATACTGAAGGACTACACCTCTGTTCTAGGTAGGGCTCTTTCAGTAACCAGCTCAAACTAGTTTAATGAGGGTTTAAAAAGAAGAGAGGAGGCTAGGTGCAGTGGTGCATACCTTTAATCCCATCACTCCAAGAGGCAGAGTCCAGTGGATCTCTGTGAGTTCAAGGCCAGCCTCGTCTACATAGTGAGTGAGTTCTAGGATAGTCAGAATTTTCTCAGCGGAGGACATGAGTAGGGAGACCCATCCACCCAGAAGACTGAAGAATCCTGCCCTGCTATGCTTCAAGAATGACCCTTGTAACTTTTTCTCACTGTCTTCCCCAACATTTTCTGTGATAGCTTCCTTCTTTCCTGTTTTCCAAATAGACCATCTCCCAAACAATAAAAAAGACTGTCATCCGTCAACTCCCAATTTACATTCTTTGAGCTTTCTGACCTACTTTCTTCTCTAAATCCAAAGTCCCAAGGGAAAAGAAAAAATAAGTCTCAGGACAGAGTTCTGATGGATCCACCTGTGGTCAAAGCAAGATGCAGTCCTGTGACTGGTGGATCAAGAGCATCTCCCACTTCCTACTGCCAGAGTCTTGAGAGGTCGTGACTGACTGTGAGTAGAGATACAGGAAGTCTCATGATTGGGAATGAGACCAATGGTTTTATTATATTATTTTTTTTTTTACTTTTTAAGATTATATTACAATTACATCATTTTCCCCCTTCCCTTTCCTTCCTCCAACCATGATCCCCTTGATCTGTCTCAAATTCATGACCCCCCTTTTCTTATTGTTGTTACATTCATATATATATATATATATATATATATACATACACATATATATGTGTGTGTATGTGTGTATAATACATAAATAATTGTTGTTCATATATGTGTATATGTATATATGTATATGTATGCATATATATGAGATATATACACACACACTTACATATACTTATATATGTGTGCTTGTATGTACAGGTTTTCAGGGCTGACCACTTAGTATTGAGTAACCAACTGGTGCACTCTTTCTTGGGAAGGCTATTTCTCCTGCTCTCAGCATTCTTTAGCTGGCAGGCCAGTGTTTTAAAACAGAAGGTGTGGGTTACTATTAATAACAATAATAATAACTAACAATTATAATGACTGTCTTACTCAAAACACTGAAGGTAGCCCACACCAGCTCTGCCTGCCGATGAGAAAAGTCACATCCAGTAGTGAAGCTGGAGGAATAGGGGGTGCCTTGTGACAAACTAGTTTCCCCCTCTCTTCCTCTGGCTCCCTGTACTTCAAAGGATATGTTGGTGGAGCTTGGTGGCACAAGCCTTGGGACCTGGGAAAACTGTGAGTTCAAAGACAACCTGGGCTAGAAAACAAAAACCCTGTCTAAATATTTTTTTTATTTTTAAATAAATAACTTTTAATTTAAAAATAAATTGTTTTCTCTTATTCATGTCCCTACCAACATGATGCTGGGTGGTCAAATTCTCAAGCCCCTCAGAGCCTACAACCAGGCCCTTTGACAAGCCAGCCCAGGCCCCACCCCTCCCTGAAGCCTCTCTTCATTGGGCTCTGGCTGGATCATGCCAGCCTCAATTAAACCAGGGCCTGAGGGCCAGTCCTGAGGCCAGCAGTGTGCTGTTCCAGGGCTACCTCTTGCCAAAGTGTTATCGTCAGGCCTCAGCGCCCAGACACTTCACTCCGTGAAGACTGGTGCGTCTTGTCTTAGCCTGGCTCTGACACTCCGGGCCCCTGGCCTGCCTGGGGGCTTCTGATCAAGGGCACTTTGTCAGCTCCCGCGCACCTTTAAAGAAGCCTGAATGTAGACTGCTGCCGAAATCCTGGCCTGGGCAGGCCCTCTGCGTGTTTGGGTAAAGAAATATGCAGGCTGAGCTGTGGTCGTGGCCGCCTGCGCCTCTGAGCTGCAATCAACATCAACCCCACAAGGACACAATATTTTCTCCCGATTTACAACACGTTCATTTATTTTGGAATTTCTGTGCCAGCTGAGGCTACAGGGCGGTGACAGTGGAAAAGTTGTCCTGAGGCCAAGCAAAAGAGGGTTGCAACTGTGTTCCTGTTCTGCAAAGGGAGTTCGAAAGCAGTAAAGAGCCAGCAGGGCTAAGAGGATGGCCTTCCACACTCAGCGGCCCGCAGGCCATTAGGGGCCAGCCGGGGAAACAACTCATTTGGAGGTCCACCACTGCATCTGTAAGGACCTGCAGATAGGTCACTGGATCCCTGGCCTCCTAGAAGTTTCCCTGATGCTCTAAGATCTGTTTTGCTTCTCAAAGTACCTTGGGGAGTCAGAGAACATGAGACACACACACTCCCCCCACCACCCAAAAGCAACTTTTATTAGAAATTGTTCCGGAGAAGTAAAAAGGATACATAATTTTGAAGTTATCACACAACCGTTGATTCACAGAGCAACCACAGGCAAAAGTCTTACCTCGTTCAGCTTCAATGTCCATGTTTTTTTATTTCATTTTATTTTACTTTTTTAAGGGGTGGGGCATCTGGAGGGAGGCCAGAAGACTTTGGGTAGTACCCTGCTCTAACACTCTTGACATTATTCTCTTGAGCCAGGGTCCCTCACTGAACATGGGAGGGGTTCAGGATGCTGGAAATGGAAACTCATGTACACATGCTTGCTCAGCAGTATTCTTGCCCAGTGGGCCATCTCCTCCTGCCTCAGTTTCTATGCTCCCTTATTGTTATTGCTGTTGGTTGGTTGGGGATGTTTTTTTAAATAATGTCTCATGTAGCCCAGACTGGCCTTTGTTGAGATTTTTGATCCTCCTGTTTCTACCTCCAAGCACTGAGATTCCAAGTGTGTATTTTCACACCTGGCCCCACAACTGCTTTCCATCGGAAATAATATCTAGCTGGTAAAACCGTCACTGGAAATGGGTAGCTTGCTGAAGAACATAGAACAATGGTATTTATTATGGGAAAGCTCCAGTTCCTCTGTCTTCCTGGTTTTTCTTATTGGCCCATTCACGTATTTCCCATGAGGACTTTGGATACACTTGTAAGACAGAACTAGGTGGTCCCCAGATGGTAATGCTACCAGAGAGGAACTTGGTGCTCCCCTGTGGCACAATATCCAGGGTTTTGTGTGTGTGTGTGTGTGTGTGTGTGTGTGTGTGTGTGTGTGACAAGGAGCAACAGCAATGAAACTGTAGCTTTGCTAAAGATGGAAGTAAAGCCATGGGCAACACTCTACCAGTGGGAATGGGCTCCGGCAAAAGCAGGGCTCGAAAGCCATCCTACCCTCTGTTCCTTGACTTCCTTTATAAAGAGAAGGGAAGGGTGCCTGCAAGAGTGAGCATACCATTGCCTGTTGTTAAGTAATTGATGCCATTTGCTGGAGGGACGTTGCACAATTGGGGGGGGGTAGTACAAGTGGCAATCTTTCTAGGTTTCTGGGCCCCAGAGTTCAGCAGTCACTGGTGTTTGGCCCTATCTTCTTCCTCAGGAAGTCTAGTTGTCCGGCTCCTCAAGGCTGAGAACTTCTCCAGTTTAAAAGGTGCTCCATGATGGAGTAGTGGAGAAGGAAGGAAGGCCACCATCAAGAGGACCCCAAGAGGACTCAGCAGGGAGGTCAGCCTATTCCAGGTACATAAAGGCACCTGGAACTTCAGCCTGTGGCTGGTCTCCACCACATTTAGAGCTTAGTTCCCGAGGGAGTAATGGATACCTCAACTTGGGTAAATGAGGAAGGACCCCAATTATAGCCTTCTCATTCTACTGAGCGGAGAACTGGTGGTTCCCTGGAGAAAGTGACAACACAAGGTTACAGATGCTGAGAATCACAGCAGGTTAGAGCCAAGTCTGATTGGCTGTCTCAGTGTCTGGTTATCTGGTTGTCTGGCTATCTGTCTCTCTGGCTGGCTGGTTGGCTGGATGACTAGCTGTGGGCTGGCTGGCTGGTAACTGTCTGGTTGTCTGGCTGTCTGGCTGTCTGGTTGTCTGGATGCTATCTGTCTGTCTTCTGGCTGTCTGGTTGGCTGGATGGATGGTTATTTTATAACAGTGGATTTCAGCGAAGGGGGTTATTCAGTAAATTCTCATTCTGTATTCTGCAAAACCACCTAGTTTGCAGATGTTGAGCCATATAACCTACAGGAAACACAATGTCTGGTCCCTGTGAGTGTTTGGTCACATTTCCATTATCCCATCCAACCACAATGAACCTGATGTTTCTATTTAAAGATACTGATATGGGTGAATCTATATGCCAATCTGACTAAGCCAGAAAATATCCACATAGCTGGTAAATCATTTTTTCTAGATACATCCCTACAGCTTTTTCTGGAAAATATTGGCATTTGAATTGGTAGACTAATTAATAAGCACTTCTCTAGTTATTGTGGGTGGGCATCATCCAATCCATTGAAGATGTAAATAAAAACCCCCACCCATAAAAATAAGGCAGAGAAAGGTCAAATTTGCTCTCTCTGCTTTAGCTGAGATGTCTGGCTTCTCTGGCCTTGGTCACCAGCCCTTCTGGAACATGAACTTTCAGACTGGGACTTATGTCATGCACTCCGTAGTTCTTGAGACTTTGGACTCAGGCTGAATTACACCATCTTATTTCTAGGTTCTGCATCTTGCAGATGGTAAGTTCCAGGACTTCTTGCCCTCTGTAACTAAACAAGCCAAGTCACATTACACACATACACATAATCCCTATTGAATTGGTGACTAAAAAATACCTATTTAACTAATCAATAAATCCCTATTGAATTCTGCTTCTTAGGAATACCTTGACTGGTAGAAGATTTGGTATTCAACACAAGCACATTTAAATTTTCTAGGTTGTTTCAGAGGCTCCTGGAATTGCCTCTCCAATACGGTAATAGTTAAAGATATTAATGCCTTATTGCCAGTAGTGAAATTATCACTGATGATCCATGGACAGAACTACTTATAGATACAAAACAGTATTACATCAGATATTCCTAATAGTCCTCATCAGCCATTTATAAGAAGCAAGGCTCTAAATGATTGTATATTATGATCATTTCAACGTGTTGTAGAAAAACCAAGAAATACAAATACTGATTGGCCTCACAATGTTTTTCGACAAAGTGATAAAAAAAAAAAAAAACATGAGCTTAGAGGTTCAAATTCCAAGCATTTGGAATGTTGTATGAATGACTTAAATGTGTCAAGGTATGCCCTGAGGGAAATCCTTGTCTCTCTTAAGCCTGCCAAACTAGCAGTTTGGACCCCCACCCTTTGAACAGTGTCTTTGTTAAGGTCACTGAGGGCACTGACTGCAGAAGAAGAGGCTCTTAAATCTGAAGAGATCCCAGAGAGAGGAACCATTGGAAAAGAGACTCTTACATTTGGAAAGAACCTGAAGAGAGTGGGTAGGGGCACTTGGCTCATAAATTCTAATGGGTCTTCATCCACATGGATATTGCCCTCTGCTCTTGGTGCCATCAGCATTTCTATCCATAGTAGGCCTTTCCCACCTCTCTCTTAGGGATTAACTCTAATTTCCTGTCATGGCCTCCTCTGGACCAGTTATCAGGCAAGACAATGCTACCTCTCCTCAGCCTCCCTTCCAGTCCTCTTTCTTCTGGAACAATAATTTCACTTAAGTCTCACAAATTGTGGCCCACAAGGGATGCTCCATTCCTAAAGAACTATTAGAGTTTTCTAAACTTTTCTTTCTGAGACAAGATTCTCCATATTTCCAAGGCTGGTCTCCAACAAAATATGAGAGTCTGCCCAGCTAAGGGCTAAGCGTTAAAATATTAAAAGGTCTTGGTGTGTTTAATTATTTGGGGAAAAGACTGCAGCGGCTTATAGGCCCTCAGTCCAAGCAATCCCGGGCTGTTGGATTCCCAGACTCCCCTTGAGCCCAGGCGAATCTCCCGCCAAGCCAAGTAATTCTACTGGCCTAATATAACAACTTATATTAATTAACAGAGTTTAGGTTATAGGTGGTGTAGGCCACCTTTGGTCCCGGGGCTCTTTCTCCAGGATAAGTTAGGCAGCCGGTTAAGGCACTCGGGCCAGGCCGCCTGCTCCTCTGCCAAGCCGCTGGCAACTCCGCCGGCCTAATATTACAGTTTATACTTGCAAATAACTACATTAATTAATTAATTTGCAGTTTTCAGTTGAAGACTTGCTTACGGTTTCAGAGTTTGTGATCATCATGACAGGAAGCATGGTGGCAGGCAGGCAGGCAGAGTGCTGGAGCAGTAGCTGAGATCTTACATCTGATCCACAAGCACACGACAGAGAAAGATTGAGACTGGGCCAGGCTTAGGCTTTTGAAAACTCAAAGCCCATCCCCAGTGACACACCTCCTCCAACAAGGCCAAACCTCCTAATCCTTCCTAAATAGTTCACAAACTAGGAGCCAAACATTCAAATATATGATCCTGTAGGGGTATGCTCATTCAAACCAGAGCAGAACATTAAGCATGTGTAATAATACTGAAAGGAATATAAAGTTGGATCAGAATGAATTTATTGCTACAGATTTACTAAGCAAAGAGTATGCCTTTGATGTCCATCTCAGGAAGTTACAGAGGATTCTAGTAGTTTGATTGGTTGGCTGGCTGAACCCTAGATCAAAAGATGGTCCCCTACCATAACTGAACCTGAAATGTTCAGCTCCTACCTATTTAATGTATAAGAAAACATTCGAAAGCTTAAGGAGGTTAGACTCTTAGATCAAATTTGCCATTTAAGACCTACTTACCCACACTAGGAGGGCTCAGAAATCTTCCACCAATACTTTGAGAAGTCCATTTGTGAAAGGAAATACGACATCCTTCAAAAGCTCTGGGATTGCTCTTTTCTACCAGAGGAACTTATAGTGAGAATTGTAGCCATTCAGTTGGAAAACCTAACTACATTGTGAGTAAGCAGATCCCCGGGTGGCAGAGACCGAGTGGTGTAACCCCTCTGCTGAAGGCAAGATAATCACTTTAATGGACAGTAGAATCTATCTAGGAAATCCAAAGAGGGTGGTCCATCTTCATGTACTGTGTGACCTACCTAATCACAGTACTTTCAGGAGCCCATTAAATTTCCACTAGTTCTGTGTACAGAGAAATTCTCAGTCAAGTCTAACTCCTCCCATAAAACAGAAATTCAAGCTAGGTGCGGCGGTACATACCTTGTACTCCCAGCATTTGGGAGGCAGAGGCAGGAATAGTTCAAGGTCAGCCTCAGCTACATGGTGAGTCTGAGTCTGGCTTGAGCTACATGAGACCCTGTCTTAAATAACAAAGACAAAACAAACAATCGGAACATTGTCATCCCTCAATTTCCAGTATACACTTAGAACTGCTTGAAAGGGAGACCAGAACCCTTCAAATAGGATCCTGGTATACTATTGAATTTTTGTTTTATGAATTTTCCTCCCAGGCCATTACAAAGGTACCTGTGTCCTTTCATCAAGGTAATTACACACTGAGATCAAGAAAACAAGCGTATCTATGAGAGAACTACTAGACACTGTCTCTAAACTGACACTGACCACTGTAACCCTCCTGTCAGGGCTGGATCTTATGTAATTAAAGAGGACGGTGGAAATTTAGCAGATCCATTTTACAGTTTGTTCAGATAGTATCCAAGCCTTCCTGTGATTGCTTTCCAGGTTCCAAAAAGCATAATTGAAAAAGTCACACTTGGGCTGGAGAGATGGCCCAGCAATTAGGACCACTGGCTGCTCTTCCAGAGAACCCCGGTTCAAATCCCAGCACCCACATGGCAGCTCACAACTGCCTATAGCTCCAGTTCCAGAGGATCTGACACCCTCACACAGATATACATACAGGCAAAACACCAATACACATAAAAATAAATAAATCTTTAAAAAAAAAAAGAAATAGTCACATTTAGCTGTCAACAGACTCTCTAAATTCATTCCATGACCTGTAATGAAATGGGAGTTAATAAGCTAGGAGTGCCCAATGGAATCCACTAAAACTTTCTCTGCCTAAGCAGATGGTCCATCAAAAGCAATTTTATACCTTCTAGAAGGATGGCAGGCAATAGTACCACTACCAAGGGCTTGGAAAAGTCCAGTTGGTGATTTCCACCACATTCTACTCAACTCTTACACAGCTTATGAAGAAGACAGACAGGTCTTAGATAATGGCAGTGGATTGATGTAAGCTTAGTTGAGGGATGGCTCCAATCGATTCCGATGTTTCAGATGTGGTACTATAAGTTGAGCAAACTAACACATCACATAGTACCTCGAAGGCAGCTGTGGATCTGGCAAATGCATTTTAATCCATTCCTGTCCATAAAGCCTACCAATTGATTTCAGCTGACAAAGACAAGCAGTACATCTTCACTGTTCTAGCCTCAGAGGGAATCGGCCTTCCAGACCACCTTTGCTATAACTTCATTATAACTGAGACCTTTAGCTCTCAGAATCATGATATTCTTTCCCTAATACAAGATATCACACTCGTCCTTTATATTCATGACATCCTACTGACTGGACCTAGTGAGCAAGAAGCAGCAGCTGTTCTAGATTTAGTGTTGAAATATCTGTGCATTAGAAAATGAGAAATAAAGGTTGGGGAGACAATTTAGTGCCTGAGTGTCAATTCTCTAGAACCCATGTAAAAGCCATTTGTAGGGGTATATACCTGTAACCCTAACAGTGGGGGGAAGATGGAGACAGAAAGCTTCTCAGGGCTAGCTAGTCAACCATTTTAACCAAAATAACAAGATCAAGGCTCAATTTTCCTGTCTCAGAAAGTAAGATGGAGTACAATAGAGAAAGTCACCTGGTGTCAACCTCAGGCTTGATACATGTAGGCACAGGTATGCATGTGTGAGTGCATGAACACACACACACACACACACACACACATCTTTTTTTTAGACAGGAAGTAAATCAACTAAAGTGCAAGACCTTTTTTATCCCAGTGTAATTCTAGATGTTCAATAATGTAAACCATGTCAAGGTAGCCCTACTCAGATGAATGCTACGTAGTTGCACTGGGCCCCTCCAAAAACCAAGAGAACAGACCCACAATTCCTAGTGGGTCTCTTTAGATTTTATGTGTTACTCTAACCCATTCATCAGGTAACCTGAAAAGCTAGGCTTGATCAGGACCATGAATAAAGAATGTTCTACAACAGGTCCAGGCTGTTATACAAGCTGCTCTGCCAATAGGGCCAAGTATTGGTGGTGGATGCAGATGTTACTTGTGGCCTTTGTCAAAGTCATACAGGTATATCAAAGTTCAAGCTAAAATTAAATTGTGGAGTGAAGCTATGCTGTCACCAACCAACATCCATCCTCCTTGTAAAGATAATTCTTGGTCTACTAGTGGATTCTAGTAGAAACTGAATGCTTTTGCCATGGGCCACTAAGTTACCAGGCCACATGAGTTGCCTATTATGAACTGCTTGCCATCTGACCCATCAAACCATAAAGTTGAGTGATCACAACAGCCCTCTGTTATCAAATAGAAGTGACATAAACCAAAATTACCATCCTCGGAGCTATTGAATGCCTTGTCCATTGTCATGGTATTCCATTTAGCATTAATTTTGATCAAGAACTTCACTTTATACCAAAAGAAACGTGTCAGTGGGCCCAGGCTTGTGGAATTCACTGCTTTCCTACCACCATGAACTAGCCAGTTTGACAGAATCCTAGTATGGATTTTTTGAAGACTGTGATACAGCACCAACTTTACCAGATTGAAGAAAGTTCTCCAGAAGGCTGAGTATGCTCTAAACCAGTATCTAATGGGTCCAGTACCCAGGATCGATGGTATGTTGATCAGCTTTCTGTCACTGTAACAAAAAGCCCGAGATAACCAACTTAAACAGAGCAAAGATGCATTTTGGCTCATGGTTTACAGAGGTCCTGGTCTGCGGTTGGCTAGGCTTTTTGCTTTGGGCCTGTGTGAGCCAGAACATTATAGCAGCACTTGGTGGAAGAAAGCCAATGAGTGAAGATATGGAGAAGGAAGAGGGCCCTTCAAGGGAATTTCCTTAAGAACTTTATTTCCTTCCATAAGGCCCTGCCTCCTCCACAAGGTTCCAGTACCTGTCACTGGTGTCACAGGCTGACAACCAAGCCTTTAACACACAAGCATTCAGGAGACCCTTCAGATCAAGACTATAACATGTGAACCCAGCAACTGAGGGGTGAGAATTAGAACTGCTCCACACGTTGCCACACCTAGCAGCCCCATGTTGAAACATTGGCTTCATGCTCCAACATTACACTGGCCCTAAGAGCCTCCCTCCAGAGAGAAGAACACTCTCACAAGAGACACAATAGAGATTCTGTTGAGCTAAAAGTTAAGATTGTCACCACTTAAGCACTGTGGGTTCTTCACACCTCCCAGTCAACAGGAGAGAGGGAGTTGGGATAAAGAGTGGTTATGATGTTTCCTGGAATGGTTGACCAAGCCTGACCCATAAAGAAAAAAAATCAGTGGAAAACAACAACCCATCTACACCCTTTAGAAATAAAGATTTGAGTTACCCTTGTGGATTAAAACTATGTCCACCTGAGGTGTTTGCAGACCATAAAGGGAACCCAGGCTGGATAGCAGTAAAACACAGCAACTACAGAAGCATATCCAGTTACAGAAATGACAACTTTAACCGCTATGCAGATTTTTCTCATTTTGCTAGTCATACATTTGTGTGTATGGGCACATATGTTAAACAGACATATTTGTTTCCTTTCTTAAGCCTCTATCATGTCATGTGATGACTTTTTATCTATATTTGAGAATTATTAATCTCACAGTATAGTAAGAGTAAGCTATAGAAGATCTGAAGAAATGTAAATGTTACTCAAAGACCACACGAGACTGGTACATTTTGTGTGTGTGTGTGTGTGTGTGTGTGTGTGTGTGTGTGTGTGTGTGGTCTAAAGATAGATGTTAGGTGGGAACATGACCCTATTGTTTGTAATGAGAGATTATGGTTTAAGGGGCTGTGTCTCGGTGGGAACTTTACAAAGAGTGACCTGCTCATGTTTAACTATATGTGTAAACTTCACTAAGCTAAGAAACACCCAGGTTTCCAGTAAGACATTAGTTTTCAGGTGTGTCAGAGAAGGGATTTCCAGGAAAGATTTGTGCTTTGTTTGTTTCTACTTTCATTTTTACCAGCTTTACTGAAGTATAACTAACAAATAGAAAACGCACAACTTATTTACAGTGTGCAACATGATACCTTCATCTACGTGGACATCCTGAGATGATTCCCCACAATTGGCAGGAGAAATTGAATTGAAAGCCTCAGTGATGAACACAATCGCTTTGCAGGCTGAGATCATCCAATCCACCGAAGGTCAGGATACGATACAGCCTTGAGAAAGAGTGAACTTGATTCCTCTCTTGAGCTGACATCCAGTTACCCTTGGTATAGGTCATCAACCCTCTTGGTCTTGGCCTTTGCGATTCATACCTGGGTTTACTCTAGCTCTTACAATTCTCAGGCCTTCAGATTCATTGAATCCCATTACTGGCTTTTTGGGGTCTCTAGCTTGCAGACATCAGATCTCAGGACTTCTTGGCCTCCACAAGTGCATGAGCCAGCTCCCATAATAAATCTCTTCACTTGTGTTATGTATTTTAAGTGGTATATAATAATTCCATGCACTTATGGGGTACATTGTGACATTTCTATATACATGTAGATGGCATCTTATTCACTACGCTGTTACCTTGTGAGCTTATTAACGTTGTACTCATGGCCAACTGCACCATAACTCATCAAAGCTTATCTAACGCATGCATTTTTCTCCGGGAGCACATCACAGTATGCTTGTGATTGGAAGCAGTAGACAGCACTTCAGCGCTGTATATGGAGTCCATTGTAAATAGTAAAACTATCATCAAAGACACAAATGCAAAAAGGAAGAAGGAAGGAAAGAAAGATGGCACTGTAGAGATCATGGAAAGGATGCCTGAGACATGAAAGGAGAGTTGAGACAAGAAAACAGAATCAGCGGGCTTGCCTTCTGCTGGAATGCACTTGATGAGCAATGTAGAGCCAATGGTTGTCTGCACTACACTCTGAATAAGTGAGCAAGTAGCAGGAGAGTTCACTGGGGTCACATATAAACTTAGCAATGGAAAATTCATAAATAGGGAATCTACAAATAGTGAAAACCAATTTGTCGTCTGAACCAACAGAATCTCTGCCTCTCTGTCTCTATTTCCTTCTCTATTTATCTCTATCTATCCACAACTCTTTCTCTCCCCCTTCCCTGTGACACAGGGTCTCAAGTAGCCAGACTGGCCTTAATTCTTTATGTATCTAAGAATAACCTTGAACTTAAGATCCTCCTTCCTTTACCTTCCAAGTTCCAGAATTTTGACCATGCACTACTACACCAGTTTATGTGGTTCTGGGGATCAAACCTAGAGCTTTCTGGATGCCAGACAAGCACTCTGCTAACAACTACATCACCAGCCCCATACCAAGACTCTTTTTAAGAAGTATTACATTTACTTAATATGCATATATATTATTAACATTTAAATACAATATATATAACATATATACATATATTTACACATTTGTATGGACATGCACATAGCATAGTATGTATGTGAAAGTCAGAGGACAACATGTGGGAATTGGTTCTCTGGCAGGAGATGTGGATCCCAGTGCTCGAACTCTGATCATCAAAATGAGAAGCAAAGGCCTTTACCCACCAAGTCATCTCATCAGCCCCCAAGACTTTTATGAGTAAAAATAGTTGCTATTGACAAGGCAACCGATGGTGTAAACTGGAACTGTCTCAAACACATCCGGATACGTGATCACTCGAATTTTAGCCTTTGATATCCTTTTGATGAAAACCATAGCACACACATTTTTTTACAGACAATCTCAAGGAATTCATAGACCCTTGGGTTCCTCAGATTACACATGTCAGCCTGAAAGAGCAATTAAAAAGAATAATATACAAATCACAGCATGATAGAAGTATGACTAAAACTTGAGGCCGAAGCAATGACGGGGTGAGTTTACACAGAGAACCCTCTAGTGGGACCCTTGGCACTAGTGGGACAGCAAGATCACTAGCAGCACACACTTGCCTACCACAGCTCCTATGATTTTGTCTTAGATACAAGTTCATGCTCAAATTGATTTCTGTGCATGCAGACTGTTGGGGAATCTTAAAAGCTTGGCATGGGTGTGTTCAAGGCCACACTCCACTGACTTCTGCCAGATGCCCTGTCCCCACACACTTGTCAAAATCCAGGCATGAAGGAGATCTGCAACAGAAAAGGAACCAGACAGAAAATCATTTGGACTCAGTAGAGAGCAGACAGGGATAGTTCCCCTGAAACCAAGCACTAAAGACCCCGAAAAGGTCAACTGTCCTGTGTGCTGATGAGGTGGCTCAGGGGGTAAAGATACTTGCCTTTACACCTGATAACTGGAATTTGGTGCCTGGGACCCACATGGTGGAAATGCACCTACCAGCCTATACTCCACCTCCAGAAGAGGAAAATGTAGGACTCCATGGCCGTTCAAGGGAGCCACAGATAGCCTAGGAATTTACAGTCACAGTTTGATGGGTTCAGCCTGAGTAGGCAGATGGGACCAAGAGGGCATTTATCTTTAAACTCTCGCCACACTTCTGGCCCACCCTACTGTTCACCTCCTCACTTGGAAGAGCACAGCTGCCCAGATGTGTGTTTTCCATTAACTCTACTGGCTCTAGTCTAAGCTAAAGGAGACATTTTCATGCCAAATTAAAAATGACTTGGAAATGTGCATTGTGTTGGGAGAATTGGCCTTTTGAAAGGGGTATAAAAAACGCTGATTTTATCCCCTGCCTGCAGACAGGCCATCAAAGCATCCTGCCTCTGTGAGGCAGGCTGGGCCACCTCTGCTCTTTCCCCTTTACAGACTGTGTTAGCATCTCCATTATTTACCCCCAGGGTGGGATAAAGGCACAGCGCAAAGCTAAGATCTTTAAACTGCCTTGAGTGCCCATTAAGCACATTAATAACATCCACAGTGAGACTTACCAATATAATTTCCGACTTCAAGCCGGGCGTGAAAAAAAAAAAGGAAGTTAGTTGAGTTTATCAACCGAGGAGACCACCTTAAATTAGAGGAGATTACGTGGTGATGGGGAGAGGAGAGAATTAGCCTGAAAGACTTCAGAAGACCCTCTAGCCATTATTTGGTTAGTATTGCCCTCCTCCCCTCCCCCACATCCCTTGAAGGAATGGGCTGAGCCCATGTGACCTCAGGAGCCTGTCCTTGGTGATGCTGATGTTGCAGTTTGCTCTGGAAGGGCGGGGTTCTCGCACTACAAGGGTCCACCCACCAAAAGATCAATTTTAATAGAATGGGAGTGAACTGGAAAATGTGTCTTGGGTAGGTGTGTGTATGTGTGTGTGTGTGTGTGTGTGTGTGTGTGTGTGTGTGTGTGTGTGTTGGATGGTAGGGGTGGAGTTAGAGGAAGGAGGTTGTTTGAAATAATAAAAGATACCACTTCCTGAAGGGTTTGGTTCCAGGCAATTCACATGTCTTGAAGGAGGATCCATTTTTTTTTTCCAGACAGACTTTCACTCTGTAGGCATATTGACCTGAAACTCACTACGTAGCATAGGACAGCCTGGTGCTCACAATGGTACTCTGTTCTCAGCCTCCAGAATGCTGAGATTACAGAAATGACACCAGGCACAGCTAAACATGAATTTCCAAATTGTTTGTTTGTTTGTTTGCTTGCTTGCTTGTTTGTCTTAGGTTTTTAAGACAAATAGTCCAGGCCGGCCTCAAATGCAGACAAGGATGGCTTTGAACTCCCAATCCCCCTCCTATTTCCATTCCCCAAGTGTATAGATTACAGGTGTGCACCACCATATAGAAGTGCAATTTCCATCTCTGACCTCACTTCTACACAGCTCTTTCAAATGGATATTATTAAACCTTAGGATTCAATTTCAACAACAGAACTTAACAAAAACTGAAGCTTAGGGAGGCTCAGAGGCTTGCTCCTAGGCCCAGAACTCTGAGCAGCAACTTAGAGAGGAAAGGAGGAGCTTCTGGCTACTGAGAGATATGCTTTGAACCTCTGCTCCAGCTGCTGATGCTGCCTGAGCATGTGTGGGAAAGTGTGTGCATGGGAAGGAGAGAGGGAGGTTGGAGCAAGATCTGTTTATTTACTGGTTTGGAACAGAAGGAAAACTGATCTGAGGCTTAGGCCTGGGACCTCAGAGCTGTGTGGGGTCAGAGGAGGGCCTAGCCGGCTGCCTCCTCCCCTCCTCTGGCAGCGCAAAGCCACAGGACCTAGCCTGCCAGTCTCCTCTCTTGCCTTCCTCATTAGCTGGGATTGGGACCAATTTGTGGATGCCTTTGGTGCCCTGAGGCTGTGTTTGAGTCATCTTCCCTGATGCTAAAGAGAAAAGAAAGGAGGAGACAGCCATCCCCCAGGAGACTGGAGACACTGGGAGAGAGAGGAGTGATGAATGGAGGTCAGAAGGGAGAGGCTAGTGTGGCGAGGTCATTCCCAGTCTGGCTTTCTTTAACCTCACTCTTCTCTGGAGACCTGTTCCCCCATGAGATCACCTCCCACCACAGACTTCAAAAAGAGAGGCTCACTCACTCTAGGATCAGTCCTCACTCTTTTGAGAATGGTTAACTTCCAGGACCCACACTTCCAGCCCCCTCTAGACTTCCTAACTCCAAGAAAGAATCCAGGTGGAACTCAGTAGGATTGACACGAGCAAGGAAGATGGGTCTCTGTGCCAACTCAGGTGGTATGTTTCATTTTCTCCAGAAACTGGCAAGTATTCACAGAAGCCCAGGCAGGAAAGCTGACTTAGACTTGAGGATTTAACCTGGTACAGTAATGTAGCTCATCTCTTTGAGTGATAGGGTATTGGGAAAGCCACTCCACCTCAGGGAGATAACAATTACATTGTGTCTTCTAAGAATGGAAATAGAGAAAGTAGTTATCAGGGTTTGTAAGCCATCCCATACCAAACTAATGCTGTCAGCTAAAATAATGTAAAAGATGGCCATCTAAAATACCTTGTCGTGGGGGCTGGAGAGGGGGTTTAGTGGTTATGAGTGCTGGCTGCTCTTATAGAGGACCCAGGTTTTGTTCCATGACAGCTCACAACCAACTATAACTCCAGTTCCAAGGGATTCAAGGCCCTTTTCTGACCTTCCACGGGCACCAGGTACACACGTGGTACATATATATATATATATGTATACTTGCAGGCAAGCCACTTACACACATAAAATAATAAGACAAAATTAATAAATTTTAATGAATAAAAACCATTGTGTTGAGACATCAACACAACGGTAGTATCCTGTATCACCCTTTTACCTCATGAAAAGTCCAAGACAGTTGTTTTATCTACAGACAGGTAAGCAGAGACTAAGCTAATTATTATTTTTTAATGCCATAAAACAAATTTTTAAAAAGAGGTTAAAATTAGAACATCATTGTATCATTGTACACAACTGTCCCCTAAGCCAAGAAAGAAAAGGGGGAGAGTGAGGAAGTGGACGGGAAGCTCATATGAACTGCTGTGAAGAGATGGGGGGGGCTATAGAAAATGGAAATACATTGACAGCAAGCCCCATAAGTCAGGTATCGTATGAGGCATCACTATGTACTGTGTTATTTAGAAAGACAAACGATGGTGCACTCAAGGTCGCTGTTGGTCTCTAAGTGTGAACAGTATCTGTACACTCACTCTATATTCACTGAACTGCTTTCGAGCGCCAACAGATACAGAAATCAACCTAAGGTCCCGGGACACTGAAACTAAATTGCCCTTCTCCTCCAGGTGTGCCTATTAGTACTGCACACATCGGCACGCTTCTCAATGCTTTATCTGAAAGCCAGCTCAAAGTGTCATCTCAAAATTTCTTCCCCAAACACTCAGATAACAGTTATCTCAACCCACCTCTCTCTCTCTCTCTCTCTCTCTCTCTCTCCCCCCCCCCCAATCCAAGCAGGAATCCTCTTACCAAGGATCCATTGGTTCTGCAGTGATCAAAATGATGTATCTGTCTGGGAGTATAGCTCAGTTGGTAAAGTGCTTGTCTAGCTTCCACAAAGCCTTGAGTTCTAGCCCCACCATTCCATAAACCGGGTGTGGTTGTGTACATCTGTAATCTCACAGTGAAGTAGGGGAGTTGGAGCTAGGTCATCCTCAGCTACATAGCCAGTTTGAGGCCATCCCCACAGTCTATATGAGATCATGTCTTCAATAACAATAACAAAAAAGTTGTGTGGGCTTTGGGATGTTGGGAATGAGTGGAGAGAGGGTTTCGTGTAGTCCAAGCTAACCTTAAACTCAGTAACTTGATATGTAGCTAAGGCTAACCTTGAGCTCCTGATCCTTCTGCCTCCACTTCCAGTGTTCTAGGATTACAGGCATGAGCCAAAATACTCAGCTTAAGACACAGCTTTTGTATAAACCCTTTCTTAGCTTCAGGGGACAGGGGAGCACTTTACTTTCATAGAAAGCCCAATATCTGAAGATTATATATGCAAGCCTGTTCAGCGGGTTTAAAAAAAAAAACAACCTGGGATCCTTGGAATTATACACAGATACCCCTGAGGATGGCACAGCTAAATGTTGACCATACTTGGGGAAAGCTATCCTTCCAATCCATCCTCTTTGGTACAGACCCCTTTGCCCTTAAACAGGCTACAAATTAAAGGCCAATGGCATCTTTTTGAAGCACCTCTTTTCAAAACTACATTTTGTTTATTGTACATTTTCACACGTGCCTCTGCGTGTGTGTGTGGAAGTCAGAGGACAACCTGCCAAAGTTGGTTCTCTCTGTCCATTCTACCTACGGTGTGGCTCCTGCAAATCAAACTCAGAGAGTCACACTTGGTGGCAAGGACCTTGGCCTACTGCACCATCTCCTTGGCCCTTGACAGTATGAACTGCCCATTCTAGTACGAGCAAGCAAAATGCATGCTTATGTGCCCAACTTGGAACAGCTTAAAAAGAAAATTGGTGGCAGGAAAGTTATCAATGCACAAACTCTTGGATCCAACAGTACTTCTGAGGTTCTATTTTATTTTATTTATTTATTTATTTTTTTTTTTTTTTTGGTTTTTCGAGACAGGGTTTCTCTGAATATCTCTGGCTGTCCTGGACTCGCTTTGTAGACCAGGCTGGCCTCGAACTCACAAAGATCCGCCTGCCTCTGCCTCCCAAGTGCTGGGATTAAAGGCGTGCGCCACCACCGCCCGGCTGAGGTTCTATTTTAAAGAAAGAAAGAAATACAGAAGACGTGTCAAAGTTGGCCCACTGCAACTTAACCAGGAGGGAAACAGAAAGAAAAGAATGGGCGCTGGAGAGACAGGAGACAGCCCAGTGGTTGCAACACTTTGCTGTATCTGCAGACAGGAATCAGTCCCCAACACTCACATTTGAGGACTCACTGTAACTGCAGTCCTAGGGGATCTGTTCTTTTCTAATTGCCACAGGCACTGCAGACATGCACACGTCCAAACCTGCATACATGCAGGCAAACACAAATACAAAATAAATCTTTAAAAAGTAAAAGAAAGAGTCAAGATGCTTGTTATCAGTTAAACTGCTTTTTAAAAAAATGATGAGGCTTCGATGACAGGAAGAGTATCTAGCCAACAAAATGGAGTGACACACTTGAATCTTCTTGCAGGAAATATTAAAATTCAATTTTGAAATCTCTGTGATGATTCCAAGAGGCGTATGGAAAATTCCACTGATAAAGACCCACGGAGGATTTGATTACCCTGGTGGCCACACCAGTCAAGCAATCCAGCTCTGTGCCCTAAAGGGAGAGCCCTGCCCTGTATATTTGTTAGTATGTTACATGATGTATGACAACTACATAGATACATCATAGGGGAAAAACATAACACCCAACCATGAACCCTGGCTACTCTGGGGAGAGATGAGGAAGACATCCAGGCTTCTAGTTTTCATATTTCTTTACTGTTTTATGCTTTAATACTGTTATATGCTATAATTTTTAAGCTATAAAACTTTAAAAGGTAAGAAATATCTATGTATGCATAATAGGAGAGACTAATTTTTGAAAACCAACAAGAGTTTGGGAAGGCAAATTAGACCTATTTCTTTCTAATTCTCTTGGTCAGATTGAATCTATTGTGCTATTATATATAATAAAAGAATGGCTTATCTGGGCTGTACAGATGGCCCAGCTGTTAAAGTACTAGCTATTCTTTCAGAGGATCCAGGTTCAACTCCCATGTGGCAGCTTACAACCACCTGTAACTTCAGTTCCAGGGGACCCAATACCTTCATCCGACCTCAGCAGACATCAGGCACACACATGGCCTACATGCATATAGGCAAAATCCTCATACACGCGATATGAAAATAAATAATAAAAAGCATTTTTAAGGATAACCTATCAATAGTTTATCAAGCAGAGCTGTGGAGAGAGAAGTGGGTAGCTCATCTGCTCAGTTTAGAACCCGGAAGAATGTTTTAGTTA
The DNA here is from genome assembly GCA_907164525.1 of Lophiomys imhausi. Taxonomy (NCBI): domain Eukaryota; kingdom Metazoa; phylum Chordata; class Mammalia; order Rodentia; family Muridae; genus Lophiomys; species Lophiomys imhausi. The sequence goes on from CAJQZJ010001558.1 coordinate 6,401,170, forward strand.
CTTTCCTAGTCTCTGAGAGAAGCAATTTAAGTGGTGAAGAACTTACTTGGCTCACAGTTTGAAAGGGTACAGCCCACAGTGTCCTATGATAGGCATATGGCAGAGTTCAGAGCACTCACCTGAGTCTTACAGCTCCGCAGATCAGAAGACAGAAAAGCTATGGACTGGAAACAGGGAAGGGTTAAACCCTCAAGGGTCTGCTCCCTGTCCCCAGCAACCCACCTCCACTGGTCCCCCTTTCCAGAGTTTCTACAACCTCCCCACACAAAGCTGATAGTTAGGAACCAAGTATTCAAACACATTAGCCTGTGGGGTACATTCTATATACAAACTATAGCACAGTACCTGGCCCCTATCAAGATCTCTGTCCAGCATCACTGGATGCAGAATGGCTGGAGAAGAGCCCTGGGTATACAAAGAAAAGTCAGTTTGCTTGATTTAAAGCAACTGAGAATAGGAGATTGAATGAACTGTGCCCAAAGAACAACATCCCTGAGTGGAAGGAAGTAATACTGATCAGTCATTAGCTCATGGAAGTTTTTCCTATCTCAGGCACTCCTAGATTGCTTTTACATATACTAAAGCCCCTAGGACCAATCCTTGTCCTTAATTAAGATGCTGCACTCAAGCCATGCAAGCGAACCTTTATGCCAGTGTTTGCAGAAATGGTCCCAAGCAGGCTTCATCTGCCAAGGTGTGACCTTTGGCCTCTCACCTTGCTGAGATGTAAAAATGGCAGGTTGACCCAGATTGTCTGAAATATGTAATCTCGTTATGCTCATAAGAATAGGTTCTCAGAAACATGGGCTCTTTAAGACCTGCCTGAGAGACCCTCCACTGAATATGGCTGGCAGAGCCCTTCAGCTCAAAAGTGTTGGCTCTCGGTGTGGTGAACTTTGACCTTACGATGTCAGCAGTATCTGGGGACAATCAAATCCTCTTTTTCTGAGGGCTTCAAATCTTAGCCACATCCAAGTGAACCCTGATCCCAAGTTAAGGTTTTCCTGAGGGTCCTCGTGAAGCCTCCCTAGGAGGACTAAGTGTCAAGACCTCAGACTTTATACTTAGACCTAATTCCAAGCCCCGCCTCACCACTCACCAACCAGATAATCAGGGAAAGAGACTGAATCCCTCTCAGCCTCAGTTTCCACTTCCATGGCATAGGCACGGTTACAGTACCTGCCATACACCCTTGCCTGAGAACTTCTGACACAGGGCCAGCAGCATAAGTTTTGCTAGATAGATAAAGGGAAAAGGCTGGAGTCAAAGGGTAGGAACCAGAAAACTAAGTCCAAGGAAACATCCTTAGTGGCTGCCTTCCTCCTTGGGCAGGTTGGAATGGGTTGGGATAGGATGCCGGGAAATTAGGATGCTGATGAAGAGCTGGTTTCCCCAGCCTTTTCTCCCTGTGTTAACGTTCCATTCCTCTCCTGCACCCTGCTCAGCACTGGGCTTTCTTAAGTCCACTCCTCCAAACTGAGATGTTACAACAAGGTACCAAAACTCAGCAGGGGCTGGGCAGGTGTGGTGATGATACCCTTAATGTCATCACGCAGGAGCCTGAAGCAGGAGAATCACAAACTCCAGCTAGCCTAGGCTATGTGGCCAGATCCTGTCTCAAACAAACAAGATCAGAGAAAGGAGGGGGAGAAAAGGAGTAGGGGATTAAAGGGGGCAGGCTTGTGCTACCAATTCAAGCATAAGACCCTCAGACCCTCCCAGATCCCAACCCAAAGCCTGTCAATAAAGAAGATCACCTAGGGATAAACTCCCAAACTTTGTTTTCCAATACTTTGATAAACTGACTTAAGTCCTGCCTGGGTTTAGCTTAGAACCAAGAGATGTACAAAGACCAAGTGGCCAGCCCTAAGCTCTGTGAGCATCAAACTTGATGTGTGGTTGTCACAGCTCTACTCTTGCCCCCTGTACACCTACCTTCAAGTCCCTATATTGTACCTAAATTATCAGACACAGAAATGGGCAGACTGGAAGTCAGCCAATCTGGAGTGTCTGTGAAGACAGCAGTCTTGTGATCTCGGATTGTTTTAATTTTCCCAGGCAGCCCAGATC
>CAJQZJ010001558.1:6403639-6490420 GCA_907164525.1 Lophiomys imhausi
GGGGGGGGGAATAGGGAGGGGACTGCGACTGAGATGTAACTTGAAGAAATAAAAAATAAAGGAAAAAAAAAGAAGGTTATGTATCGAAAAAAATAAATAAATAAAATATGAAAGCATCTTCCAAAAAAAAAAAAAGTCCTGGACTATCCTATGGGCCTTGCACCTTGCCTTAGGCACTTCACTCCATCCCCCTCTGGATTCAATTCTGGTCCTCAAGTTTGTGGATTAAACACTTCATCCTCTAGGCCTTCTCCCCAGCCCCTCTTTTCATTTTAAGGATGAATAATTGCACAGCGTACCACTTCTTATTCATCAGTTCCTCTCTCAGAATAACAAGTGAGTTATCTCTACTATCCTTGGGCAGTGGTGATAAACAACACTGTTTGACTGTGTTTGGGGCTGTATGCCCAAAAGAACATCTACTTCATATGTTAGTTCTAGTTGTAACTTGCGGAGAGGCATTTCCGTACAGAGTTCCGTTCCATTGTGACTGCACTGGTTTACATTTTCTTTCCATTTCTCCGCACCATACAGGGAACATCTTATTTTCCTCTGGCTTTCTTTTTTGTCTGTCTGTCTGTTTGTTTGATGATAACAACAGCCCTAGTGTGTCTGATATCTCACTGCAGTTTTGAACTCCAAAGATCTTAATCTGTGTTTGCTTCCCCCCCTACCCCACTGTGCCAAATAATAATAGCCAAGCATGGCCGTACAGACCTATAATCCCATTCCTTAAGGGGTTAAGACAGGAAATGCAAGAGTTCAAAGTCAGCCAGGTCTACAAGATGAGGTCTTGTCTCAAAATAAATAAATAAAAAGAAAGAAAGAAGTGAGGGGAGGAGAGAGAAAGAGGAAGGGAGATCAAGCAAGAAGGAAAGAAAAGAAAATACATGTCAGTTTCCCCCAAGTGTTTTGTCTCTCTTCCTTTCCCCAGCAGTAACCACTATCCCCAAATTGGTATAATTCCCATTTCTGTGTAGAAATACTTGTTTGTGGGCTGGAGAGATTTCTCAGTGGTTAGAGCACTGACTGCTGCTCCAGAGGACCTCGGTTGGATTCCCAGCACCCATATGGCAGCCCACAACTGTCTGTAACTCCAGTTCCAGGGATCTGACACCCTCTTCTGGCCTCTGTAGGCACCAGGCATGCACATGGTACACAGACATGCATGCAGACAAAGCACCCATACACATTAGATAAACAACTTTAAAAGGAGACTTTCATGTCCTAAACTATTTTGTGGATCACATTACATTACACTCGAATGTCCCTACCCTGTACCCCCACCTCCACACCCTACCTCCTGCAGGTGGGAGACAGAGCAAAAAGGAGCTGCATGGAATAGACCCTGACTTCCCAGTGAAAGAGTCAGACTGCTGTTGTTCCCCTTCCTAGTTAGGTGACCTTCCTCGGGTCCTCGGGTCGTGACTTTTGTGAGTCTCTGTGTCCTCACTTAGGAACCCTGTACTGGCTGGGCTAAAACAGCCTTCACATGCGCTCTCAGACCAGTCTCGTCTTCATCTCCTCTTTGCTCTGACACAAGATGATGTGCCCAAGTACAAGGGCAGCTGTCCCATTTGTCTTTTACTGAAATGTGCATGTGTCATAGGGAAGGAGAGTCCCCTCTTTCCTCAGAGTGGGAAGGAAAGTAGAGGGACAGAAGCCTGAACCACTCTGCCAAGTCACCCTTCTTGGGGAAGGACATTCAGCTCAGGCTAGAGCCTGGCGGCAGAAACTGTAACTCAATACCTTAATCTATTTCTTCTTCAAAGCACTAGCCTTTGTGCCAGGTGGACAGGGCCCGAGTGACAGGAGCTGCCTGGAGAAACTCTTGCATTGGGCTGCGTCATTCAGGCTGAGAAAAGAATAGGCGAAAGGGGCACCTTTGACCCGGTTATCTGGACAATTGTGACTGAGAACTGACAGCTTAAAGTACCTGAGGGATGTTTAAAGCATGGCACCGAGTCGGTGTTGACAGTGAACCCCGCCATTGATCCAACCACCTCAGAGTGCGCTGACCGTGCCAGATGGTGCACGAGGCTCTTTGGTTATACAAAGGGGAATCGGACACCAAAGAAAGCGGTCTTGGAGATTAGTATAGCCTGTCCTTTTGGATGTAGCTCCTGAGGCCACCTCTCCAAGAAGACAGAAAAGACATAAGGACAGGGAAGCAGGCAAGAAGGAAAACAGCCCTCAGGGAGTTTCAGGTCCTGAGGTCTCAAGAGTGGATGAGGGGACAGGCCCATCTCTTTTCTGAGGACATGGGATCAGTTTACCCTCCCCTGTCACAGCAAGCCTCTGCTTCTGAAGAATGAGCTAGGATTAGCAGACTACTCTCTGCTCCACCTCCTCCAACCCCAAGCTGCAACTTCCTGGGAAAGAGCCAACCATCCTTGGTCCTGCCCTGCCCTGACTCTGCCATTAAAATCAGTAGCCCTCCCATAGCTGCTAATTCATGACAACTCAGGCTGTCAGGGGTTGTTGTGGTCACCAAGCCGTGTCCAGCCCAGCACAGGCATGGCACTGATGTGTATTAGGTAAATGGTTAAACATCTATTTGAATCAATTTGTTCTTCTTCTTTTCAAGATACTTGTAAGGAATCCCATTTATAAGAGAGCAGTCTCTATCTGGATCAGCTACACTCATTAAGATAGCAGCATGCAACAGGGCGGTGGCTGTAGAGCACACCTTTATTCCCAGTACCTGGGAAGCAAAGGCAGGCAGATATTTGTGAGTCTGAGGCCAGCCTGGTCTACAGAGTGAGTTCCAAGGCAGCCAGGACTGCACAGAGAAACCCTGAATCAAAAAAATAGAAAGAAAGAAAGAAGCCAGCATGGGTTTTACCACCATTATTTCTTCCCAGGATCCATTATGGTCACCAAAACCAATTAAACAAGTTCAGAGACTCATTCATTTACAAGATGGCTACTGAATACTAAACCAATGCTAGGTACCAGGAATACGGAGAGGACCTTCTTCTTCAAAAGGACTTGACCTCCAGAAGACAAGACTGACAGCAGCTCGCAGCCTGGTAAGGTGACCAGTAAGCAGCAGAAAGGAGTGTGTTGGTGGTGTACGGTGGGAGAGGAACAGGGAGATTACCCTGCCCAGAGCTCATCAAGGAGAGATGTGTAAGCGAGACCTAGAGGTTGCGAATGATTTTACCAAGGGGAGACAGTGACTAGACGGAATGTATCTATCGCAGTGAGGAAGAACAGAGTGTGTGTACAGACCTCCCAGGAGGGCAGCCAGACTCCCCAGAGCTCAGGAAGAGCAGTAGGAAGAGGTGAAAGGGAAAGGTAGATTGTGGTCACGTCAGGAAAGTCAGGGGACATCACAACTTCATCTTCAAGGTAAACAAGGGAAACTTTAAATAGTTTTTAACAATCATAAGCCATTCATTTGCTATAAATTGATTTCTTTTAGCCCATTTCCCCTTCAGAAACTCTACAGCCTTTCAAGAAATGGGAGGATGCGCATGGACAGACCAGGATTACCTATGAGCCTTACTTCCCATTGTGAACTTAGGACCACTTTGGAGAAAGCCACCGACCTCATCTATCGTCTTATACCTGTGAGGTAAAGCATAGCAACCAGGAGCCTTCAGAGATCTCACCAGACACCCACTGCAAACCAGTAAAGACTGGCCCTGAAGTCCCTAAAAAAGGACAAGGGCCCCACAACTTGCTTTGCTGTCAAAATATTTAGAAGAAGCGTATTTAAATCACAGATGGAACAATGGGACTAGCTCAGAAGTAAACGTTCACGCGGCTGAAAAAGGCCAAACCATAAACATTTAGTCTAAACTGTGGCTGCCTTTCCTTTGGGGCCAAGAGGGCTTGAAAGAAAACCAGAGTTCTATAAAATGTGATATGCCCGGATTTTCTTACACCCGTGGCATGGTAATTAAAACACCACTTATTAGACATCTAAAGGAAGAGATGAGGGAGGCTCTTGGCCTTTTTCTCAGTGTGTTTTGCAGAATGAATGCAGTACATGATTTCTGAAAGAAGGATCGAAAAGGAGGGTGGAGCCATACCCCTGCCTCATCACTTGGCCCACCCCCTCCTGGCTCCCTCCAGGCACTTCAAGGGCCCTTCTCTCAGCATGTCAGGGGTTATCTGTGTGGGTTTAATCAAATTTTGCTTAACTGGTTAACATGGTTTAATTTCTTCTTTTTTTTTTTCAATTCCTATGACTAAGGTTGAGTCCTACCTTAGAAAGTCCCACTGAAGCCAGCACATGCACACTAATCAGATTAGTGACAAGGTAAATGGTGCCTGACTTATAAGATTGGTAGATTAATTAATAAATGTCTGTGCAGTTTAAATTATTCTTTTTATTTATTATTACTATTAACTAGTAGTAGTAGTGGCGGTATGGGTGTGTTGGGGGGCAGATGTGTAGTGAGAGTGTGGGTCTGCACACGCTACACTGCAAGAGCAGAGGTATCGTGATGCTTCTCAATCAGTTCCATCTTTCCACAGTGGGATCCGGACTCAGTTCAGGTCACTGGATTTGTGCAGCAAGTGTTTCTACACACTGAGCCACCTCAGTGGTCCTGTTGGTGTGTTCCTAGTCAGTGAGGCCAGAGAACCAGTGAGGCCAGGAAGATCTTTGCCCAGACAGGCTAGGGAGATGGCAAAACACCATTTTGGAATCTTAAGGATGCTTTTTAATGACGTGATAGCAATTTTCCATTTTCAACAGGTGTATTTCGAGAATTCGAATAAAGAAGCATAATACCTTTTTTTAATTGCAGATATTTTTTTAATGAAGTTGGGTTAAAACAGAAAGAGAACAAAACGTTATAGAAGGTATGGGTTTTAGAGACAACATTTCTTAAGCATAAATGGGAAACCAAAACCTTTATTTTATGGTAGTTGAATTCTAGAACATTGTTTGGGTAAGCTGTCATGGGCCTCTGTTACTGTCCACAAGGAAACCTTTGGGTCTGCAGATACTGATGACCCCTAAAGCCAAATGTGATTCAGAGCCAGAAGGCAGATACATGGAAAACCCCCATAGCCCCCACACAGGTCACAGTTCCAGGCTAAAAGCCCCTGTTCCCACTCCACTCTCCCAACATGATCCTAGAATCTTGACTGTGGCTTTAAGAAACCCTCTTATCTCTTGGTTCCTCAAAGTTTCCACCTATAAAATAGAGAGGTAATCGTACTCCCTCCTCCTCCTCCAGAAGCTTTGGTAGGGTTCCTGGAAGGAAGACTCTGCAAGGCAGGTGGTAAAATTCAATCTGTATTAACACTGAATTATAGTTTTGGAGACTTGAAACAGAAAGAATAAGTTTCTTTTGCACTCCTTTGATGGCCCTTCAGACCATCCATTTAGGTCATTTATTTCCAGTCCCCAACATTTGTCTCAAACCCATTCCAGACTGAAGAGTTGTGACCAGGCATGAGATCAACATGGTGCCTTTACATTTTGTTTTGCTTTGTTTCTCAACCCAATGGTGGATTTTGACTCAGGTATCATTTTATGTTGAAAGCAATCTCATTGCTCTGTAGACGTCTGAGACAGGAGATTTAAGCATCGTGAAACAGTGTCTGTCACATATTCATACACACGCACACACGTACACACCCCCTGCACTCAGGGGCTCATCAAACATGCATGTCCCTCACGTTTCCACTGTGCTTAAGCAATGAACCATTTAACCAAACCGGAAACAAAGCCCACTGGCTTCAGAAATCTTTTCAACACCATCTCCAGCTTTATTAATGCTCAGTAGTTACTTTGGGGGAAGTTGTTTCTTCTGAATCCACTGATGTAAATCTTGTATTGATTTTTCTCCTGGAGTACAAAAACATTGATTGCTTTCTCTTTTATTTTTAGAGACTTACTTAAAGACAATGTGAGGTTACAAAGCGAGGCTCATTCTTTGCCTGCCCCACACCCTAATCCTATTCTTTAAGTGTAGCCAACATCACAAGTGACTTAGCACTGCATTTTTAGGAATCTCCTGGAAGTTCTTCCTTGTTCACAAAATGATTCTTACATAGAGATGTAAGGCACAGGCTCTGGGTCTGAAGGCCTGTCCCTCCATCTTGGTGTAATTTGGAGTCAAGCTTTGATTTTGCCACCCTGAAGTCTTTTTTCTTTGGTGTGTGTGTGTGTGTGTGTGTGTGTGTGTGTATACACGTGTGTGCCCATGCCTGCGGAGATCAAAGATTGTTACCAAATGTCTTCCTCAGTGGCTCTACACAAGTCTTTGAGACAAGGTCTCTCATTGTACTTGGTACTCGCTGATACAGCTAAGCTGGCTGGCCAGTGAGCTAGGCATCTGCCAGTGTCCATCCCCCTAAAGCCCAATGCCGGAGCTATGCATGTATGGCACCATCCATGACTTTTTCAAGGATGCTAAGGATCCTGCCCCATGTCACCACATTTGTGCAACAAGACCTTTACTGACTGAACCATCTCCACAGCCTCCTGCTACTCTTGAGAACCTAAAATTACCATGCTGTGAGGTCTTTCAAGATGTACTTGATTGTTTGTTTGCTGTTTTGTTTTGTTTTGTTTTTGCTGTATTGAGAATCTCCTTGTTTTCTTGCATCTAGTCCTCAAATGCCAATTCACCTCCAGCATTTCAATCATGTTCTACTTCCCCTTCTTCCACAGTCCAAAATGTCACCAAACCAGGGAGCAGTCCTCGCACCTTTGGCTTGTGGCCTCTTAATGAGCTTTCAGCTCTTTCATCTTGAGCATCAAATGTTCTTGGGGAGCCCTTTTGGACCCCCACACAGATCTATGTCATCACGGAGCTGACATGTGAGTTATAACCTTCTGTATACATCGCCATTTTTTCCAACAGTCTCTGAACTCCTCAGAAGGGAGTCAGTCTTGCACCTCATCAAGCAATACATCCACCATCAGGTCGCCTGCCAGGTGAACAGATGGATGAGTGGCAAGGAGTGGTCACAGGGTCCATTCTCAGAGGTGACCTGGGACCTGGATGGTCAAGAGTCAAAATGAGGGGGAAACTCTGAGAGATAAAAATGCAGGGTTGGGTGGGTCCAGTAGCTGGAACCCACAAATCACTACACCCACCTGATATGGGGTCAGTTTCTAGCTTAAGTTTCACTCTATTGAGCTCCTGTCTCCTTGTTATCTTGAGCTTCGAAAGGATAAGCAAGACAAGACATTAACACAGTAAACATTCATCCAAAGCAGCAGCAAGAGAGGACCTGGGTGGCTGGGGTGGGGGAAGAAGAGTCCAGGTTGAGGCAGGTATGTTTCTGTGTGTCTGTTGCAAGAAGAAGGTATGTGGGACATCTTGGGGGCAGCATACTTCTAGGAGTTGCTTTCAGAAGCCCGAAGAGCAGAGGTAAGAGGGGAGGGCCAAGGGCAGCAGCGTGAGTTCATGTGTGTGTGTGTGTGTGTGTGTGTCCGGAGCAATGATTCCTAGACAGTGCTGTGCTGCGTGTCCCTGTACATGCTGCAGGTGTTTGCTCTAGCATGTTTGCACTTGTTACTGCTTATGCCCTGGGACATTCTACTGCCTTCCAATAGATGTGTGTCTGTGGGAGTTGGTACCTGAGGAAATCCACAGGGCTCTTCACTGGGGAGTGGAAAGTAAGTTCTAGAGCATTTGGAGTTTAAATCTATAGTAATTTGGTAACAGTTGTCTTTCCCAGGCTACTTGCTGGCCTAGCAATCAGATAGTAGTAGCATTACATCCATTTTCCTTTTGGACTACTAGATCACATACGATAAAAGCCCAGAACTCGGAACTAAATAGTGCTTGTTTTTAAAAAGTGTATGGCAGGGATTGCTGGGTTTTCTTTCCACAGAAATGCTTTCAGTCTCTCCTGACTTCAGATAACAGCTTAAGAAACCCAAGGCCAGGCCTGCCCACCCAGGAGAGCCAGTGCAAAGCGAAGAGGCAGCAAGCAAAAGGGAGAGATATGTCTGCCGGCATTACCCCCACCCACCCCCCAGGCCCCCCACATTAGGGCAGGCTAAACATGCAGAGGCTCCTGTCTCCAGGGTGGAGAGAGGCGCCCTCGTTAAAACTCAGATAAACAGTTTATCAGGAGATGAATGAGCCACCGGGCTCCAGAGACGTCTCCCCTTCACCAGCGTGGAGCCAGATGAGGAGGGGGCCGAGGACTGAGGGAGCCAAGGGGCTGTCGGGCTGGAGCAAGCCAGTCAATGTTTCTCTCCTCCTTTGGTCTTAAACATTTTCTCTATTTTGGGAAGCATATCTCAGCACAGCCCACATTACAAAGCTATCCCCCTCCTTTTCCCACTCCTCCTCCTACTTTCTCCTGTTTTGCAACTTCACTCTTCGAACTAGACTCCTATCTGCAGTTGGACATACATGATTATAATGTACTGTGAAGTTAAGTTGAGTCTCTCAGCCTTCCCTGAAGAGGGGAAAGTGGGGGAGGAAGCTGATGTGACCAGGCCTGCCCTAGCTCCCAGAAGACCACAGGAACACACCACTCCATCGTCTTGGGCAGATTCGGGTGGGTTATGATATTTTCACCTGTCAATCAAGAGAAGAGAATGACAAGCATCTTAGCCCTCTAACTCCCTCTCTCTTTGAAAACTTGTCAGCTCTTAACACTTAGTGGGGCAGAATCCAAATGAGATGATTGTCATGTGCCCGAGACAGTGCCATCCAGGAAAAGGTGGCCATTCTCGAGCCTTCTCCTTTTCGACACCTCATATATGGTCTTCTGACTCTTTGGTGTCATAGTTTCCCCCAGAGAAGTAAAGTGATTCACTGAAGAAGGCCACACAGCACATTTTTCAGACATCAAATCCTATGTTGCTTGGGCATCTTCACAGCTGCCACAAAGCCTTCTCTTTCAGGAAATAAGGAAAATATGCGCAGAATTCCCTCAGGCTCCTCTTGCTGTGATGTGGACCAGCCCAAATAATTGTTTGAAAGAATCTTTCAGTTCTTGGCCAGGAATATTTTGTGGGGCATACACCTGCCGTGAGGACTGCCAAGGCAGACCCACATTGTAGCTGTTGATTGTAGCTAGTAAGACCCACAACCCCAGCCAATGCTAAGATCCAAACACAATGACAGGTTGAGGAAACTCAGCTGACAGGCACTCCTCCCTGGGTGCACAAACCACCCCACAGCATCCTTTCGGAGAAATACCCCACCCCCTTTTACCTGCTGATCAAGCTCAGTCATCAAAAGCCACAGAATCAACTCACAGAATATCCCAGGAAATTCTATTACCTTTACTCCTGAAGACTGACAGCCATGAGGGGACAGCTAAGCCACACACTTTCAGAGTGTGGGTGTTAGCATTGACTTCCATCAACCTCCTGACCCCTTCAGCCCTCTCTTGTTCCAACTAGAGGTAGCTGACCAATTGAGGGCAGCAATACTCTCCAAATGAACACTTGTTGGCCTACTACTCAGTATATACTCAGACCTAAGCAGCATGCTGAGAGATCCTTTACCCGCTTTAGATGCTACTATTCCAACAGATGTGCAATATCCTCACTTCATAGATGAGAAGCAAGCTGGCTGGTGTCAAGGCTACACTGCTGATGAGCGGAAGGGCTAGGATTCCAACCTCACTCTACTCAGTGCAGAAGTTAGCATTGTGTTGAACCTCTGTAGATGTACCGGCAGTTCCTCCTCCACTCAATTATGTCCCAAGATCCTTTGGCTGCCCCTCATTCGGTGTGCTTTTTTTTTTTCTTTCACACTCACGTCCAATGTCTGAAGTACCCTCTTCTACCTCTTCAGATGGATACATCACTATTCTTCATCAAGATTAGCTAAAGTTCGGTTATACCATTAAGATATTGGTCATGCTAGTCTCTGAGAGAAATGACCCAGAGTTATTCAGTACCTGAATATATGGGCTGCTCTCCTGTGGAGAGCAGAGTGGAGCTGCAGCCTCCCCAAGTGTGGCATTTTCCAACTCTGCGGGTGTGAGTTGAGCACCCAATAGTTCCTACGATAACTGTTCTGACAGTCTTTTAGTTCGTCATACTGAATTATAAAATCACAGACAACACTTACAGGCGAGCAGAAGTCGCTACATTTCTCAAAAGAAAACACAGGTTAAGGAAACCACTGCGCAACACTAGTTGACAATTTTATGGTGGTCTACGGATATTTCCAATGTCCCTTAAGCACTTTCTTCCTACGCTTGTCACCTCTCCCTCTGGGGACTGCGGAAGTCTTGGCTGCAGGGTGGAGTCGCCTCCGAGTTATCTCAAATTTGTCTGTCCTTCCAATCTTCACACAGTGGAGTCCGCCATTAATAAGTCACTCAATCCATCATCAAGTATGCCTGGGGCTCCCATTCTCTCTTTGCTGTTCGGTCAGATCTGCCCAGCCTGTATAAAGGACAGAAGGCTCTGGGTTGGTTTTTAAACAAAAACACGTGTTTTGGGGCTGGAGAGATGGCTGGGTGGTTAAGGGCACCGGCTGCTCTTCCGGAAGACCTGGGTTCATTTCCCAGCTCCCAGCTGCTGGTTCACACAGTCTGTACCTCATGTTCCAGGGGATTCAGTGCCCTTTTCTGGCCTCTGCAAGCACACACGTGGTGTACAGATATGCATACAGGCAAAACTTTCATACACATAAAATAAAATTTAAAACATGGATTATTTGACATTAAAAAAAAAAACCCACAGGTGATTTGAAGGAGAAAAGAAAAAGCCTAATGAGAGAGAAAACAGCACAGAGTGTGGTCACTAGTTGGAACTTACCCTGTCTCAGGAGAGCTGAACTGGAGTTCATCATCTCATCATAAGTTTTACTGAAAACTTATTTTCTTAGTTAATTCTCAGCAGTGACAAATTTGCTCTGGAATATTTAATCTTCATGTTACTAATGTTACTAAATGTTATTTCATGTTACCAAACACACTAATGCGGAACAACCATAAGACATATCAAAAAGTAAAGTCTGAGGGACAGTCACATATTATTTGTGAACTAGACTATTTTTTTATTCTTAAATTTTGATTTATTCATTTTATTTTATGTGTGAGAGTTTTGTCTGCAAAGAAATCTGGGTACCACTTGCATGGTTAGTGCCCCCAGAGGTCAGAAAGGGGCATCAGACCCCCTGGAACTGGAGTTAGGGGAGATTGTGAGCCACCATGTGGGTGCTGGGACTAGAACGACAGTCCTCTGCAAAACCAGTCAATGTTCTTTGCCACTGAGACATCTTTCCAATCCTAAGACCTAGACCAATGTTTAAGAGCTAGCTATTGTCCATCAATCTCATTTGTTTTTGAGATAGGTTGGCCTAGTGCATCTCAGACTGGCCTCAAAGTCACGATCCCCTTTCCTCAGCCTCCCATGTGCTGGGATCACACTAGTCCCAACAGGCCATTTGTCTCCAGTGGTTATCAAAACAAGACCTCGTTGTAGACAGAATCCAGAGAGTCTAATTCTGCTTGTCTAGATGTCACAGTTCAGGCCAGTGTTTGCACCTGGAACTGACCATCCCTCTCTACTCTGAGGCCTTGCAGAAAGGCCATATACAATAGAGCGCTTTCCTCCATAGGGGACTAAAAGGAAATCTAGATCCTGGGGGTGTTTGAGGCTGTAATGTTGGGACTGCCTAGCTCCCACTCCTGGTGAAATTCTGGAGACATTCACTCCAAGTCTGTCTCCTCCACCTCCTTCCAGACTCCAATCACATCACCATAAAGGGATTGAGCTGGGTCTCGATCTAGCTCTTCACTCAAAGGAAAATTAGTGGGAGGGGTCACTTCAGCTCCCATTTCTCATCAAAGGGATAATTCCTTCTTTTCAATAAGCAGTGTCCCTTTGATGAGTAAGGGGTGGTGAATTTGGATTAGTGGCCTGACTCGGTTTGTTAGAACTACAAAATTGGTAGGAATCAAAAAAGACCTGGAATTAGGTCACTAATCCAAAAACTAAAGTTTAGACTGTCATACAAGTGACTTGCCCAAGGTCAACATAGATGTACCAAGGTGGATGGCATCCAGAACTCGGGTTCCTTACTTATATACCTTCAGTTTTAGTGGACCTCTAGTCACCACTCTTTGCCCAGTGCGGCCATTAACCCCAGCCAGATGATGCAAACCTGTATTCTTGTGAAATCTGAGCACCTTGGAGAAAAATCGCAGGACGTTTGTTTACACTAAGGGCCTGGAGATCTTCGAGAAAACATCCAGAAGCATAAAGTACAGGCCAGTACCCACAAAAATGGCAGAGATGCAGAATTTGAAATTGAACCAGGAGTAGGCTGGCAACCTACAAACCCACCCAGCTGAGAGTACTTACACGCCCACCCTACCCCCTCCAGCCAGCACCGGGTGCAGGGAATACAAAGGGCCAGCAGAGGGCGCGCCGCCCCCAGGGAGACGAGAGCTAGTTGTAACAAGCCGCGAGGGTTAGGGGAGCAGCAGGCTAGAAAGATGCACCCCTATCTCTCCCACTCACTACGTAGGACCAGGGCAAGGAAAAGGAGGAGGGTGAGAAGATCACCCCCTTCGTGGGTCTGAGGGGCAGAGAAGCAGGAGTACTGCCTAGAAATTACATCACGCTGCGGCTCTTGGACTCACTGGGTGTGCGTGTGTGTGTGTGTGTGTGTGTGTGTGTGTGTGTGTGTGTGTGTGTGTGTGTGTGTGTGTGTGTGTGTGTTGGGGGAGGGGACTTAGACCAAGCTCGAAAAAAGAGACGCACCGGGGAAAATGCTCCATGCACACGGAGAAATTTCTTGCTAGGAACTGCGCTGAGAACCAAGCCACCCCCCCCCCCACCCGCATCTCCCTGCTGCTCCCCTCCGGGAGCAAAGCACTCAGCTAGTGAGAGTCCCCGAGCCCCACCTCGACAACCCCACACCCCTCAACTCCAGCCCTGCACCCTCCAGCCTGGCTCCAGCGCCGCGCGAGCTTTCCCCGGGACTAGCCCTGGCGGGGCGCCTAGAGCCCCATTGCATTGCTCCAGGAGAAAGGAGGGGGGCGGTGCATTTTGCAGGAGGAGGAGAACCGGGGTGGGGGGGGGGAATTGCGCGGAGACCTGCCAAGCGCCACCGCCGCCGCCGCCGCCGCCGCCGCCGCCGCCTGTGAGCTCCGGCGGGCAGCCTGACTGTCGGCTTCCCGGGGCATCTGGGTCCGGCAGGGCACAGCCCCTGGGCGCTGCCGGAGCCGCCGCCGCCGCCGCCGCCGCGACCAGTGCAGTCAGTCGCTTTCCTCCCCGAGCCGGTGCGGCTCCGGCTCCTCGCGGGTGGAGGAGTGGGGGGGGGGGTTGTTGTTTGGGGGGGAGGAGGGGGGGGGGGGCAACACGGAGAGAGAGTCAGTGGTTTCCATGGTGATGGAGCTGAAAGTGCAGGAAATTTAAAGGCTTGGACCCTGCGAGACAGACAAACCGGTGCCAACGTGCGCGGACGCCGCCGCCGCCGCCGCTGGAGTCCGCCGGGCAGAGCCGGCTGCGCAGCCCAGGAGCAGGCGGAGGGAAGCGGCCCAGGACCCGCTCGATCCGCGGCGCCGCACCGAGAGGCAGGACGCCGGGCGGCCGGAGGAGCAGGAGGAGGCGGAGGAGGAGGGGGGAAGAGGCTCGTCCACGCGCCCTGCGCCGCCGGCAGCCCGGGAGAGCGGCGAGGAGCCGGCGCCCCCAGCGCCCCACGGTCGCGCTGGAGTAATCTCGGATGCCCGGCCGCGGCCGCCTCCCCAAGTAGATCGGCGTGGGGGAGTTGCAACCAACTCGTGCGCGTCCTTCTGCGGCACGGCGGGAGCCGGCGCCGCGCGAACGGCTCTCCCCGCGGCTCATGCAGCCTGCCCTGCGCCTGCCCAGCCTCGGGTGAGCCGCCTCCGGGTGGACCCGGGAGCGCGGCAGCGCCGCGGACTCGGCGTGCTCCCCTCCGGGGACGCGGGACGGAGAGACAGCCCCGGGGCGCGCGCGGGAGGCATGGAGCGCTGCCCCAGCCTGGGGGTCACCCTCTACGCCCTGGTGGTGGTCCTGGGACTGCGGGCAGCACCGGCCGGCGGCCAGCACTATCTGCACATCCGCCCGGCACCCAGCGACAACCTGCCCCTGGTGGACCTCATCGAACACCCAGACCCTATCTTTGACCCTAAGGAGAAGGATCTGAACGAGACGCTGCTGCGCTCGCTGCTCGGGGGTCACTACGACCCGGGCTTCATGGCCACTTCGCCCCCAGAGGACCGACCCGGAGCGGGCGGAGGACCGGCTGGGGGTGTCGAGGACCTGGCGGAGCTGGACCAGCTGCTGCGGCAGCGGCCGTCGGGGGCCATGCCGAGCGAGATCAAAGGGCTGGAGTTCTCCGAGGGCTTGGCCCAAGGCAAGAAGCAGCGCCTGAGCAAGAAGCTGAGGAGGAAGTTACAGATGTGGCTGTGGTCACAGACCTTCTGCCCGGTGCTCTACGCGTGGAACGACCTGGGCAGCCGCTTTTGGCCACGCTACGTGAAGGTGGGCAGTTGCTTCAGCAAGCGCTCCTGCTCTGTGCCCGAGGGCATGGTGTGTAAGCCGTCCAAGTCCGTGCACCTCACCGTGCTGCGGTGGCGCTGTCAGCGGCGCGGGGGTCAGCGCTGCGGCTGGATTCCCATCCAGTACCCCATCATTTCCGAGTGTAAGTGTTCCTGCTAGAACTCGGGAGCCCCTTGCCCAGACTCTTCATGGATCCCCACCAACGCCCCCAACACCGCCTCCAACCAGTTCCACCACCCTCTAGCGAGGGTTTTCAATGAACTTTTTTTTTCTTCTTGGCTACAGAGACCTGGCTTTCTGGTTCATGTAATGCACTGTTTAACTGTGTAGGAATGTATATGTGTGTGTATATACGGTCCCAGTTTTAATTTACTTATTAAAAGGTCAGTATTATACGTCAAAAGTTACCGGCTTCTACTGTATTTTAAAAAAAAAAGGCAAGCAAAAGGAAAAAAAAGAACTTCAGAGAAAAGAGAGACTTATTCTGGTTGTTGGTAATAATGTTAACCCGCTATTTATATCCCAGTGCCCTTCGCATGGCGAAGCAGGGGGGAAAAGTTATTTTTTTCTTAAAAGTACAAAGAGAAGGGGAACTTTTGTAGGACTTTTTAAAAAGCTATTTTCCATTCTTCGGAAAGTGTTTTGATTTTCCTTAGACCTCGAAGAAGCTATAGAGTTCAATGTTATTTTACAGTTATTGTAAATATAGAGAACAAATGGAATGACTAATCATTGTAAATTAAGAGTATCTGCTATTTATTCTTTATAATATCCCGTGTAGTAAATAAGAAAGAAGTGCAGAACAGGATTAAAGAAAACCACTAAAACCGACTGGGCTGGACACTGTGATTCACTGTGTTGGTGATTGATTGGGGGTGGGGGGGGTTGTCACCGCGCTTACTACGTCTATTAGGAGACGAGCTCATCCTTTGGATTGCGCTCCCGTGGGGATGGCTGTAAAATTTTGTGTGTGGGGAGGTGTATTCCCAAACCCCATCTTTTAAGTATCATGTGGCTTCTACCAAGTCTCCCAGGGTACCCTCCCCAGTGACACCAAAGCTCAGGCCTGTAGTGACCTCGACACCCAGCCGGCCCCCTAGAGCTGACCCCGGGCTGGGCCGATGAGGGGGGGAAGGGAGGGGGCGGCTGCTTTGTCCAGGCTGACAGGCCCTTCACAATGGGGACACGTGTCTTTCACACCTTCCCTGGGGGCGGAGTGCCGCTGAAACTTGACCCCCGAGGAATGGGGGGGGGAATCAGAGCTCGCCCACCCAGATCCTTCCACTCCTCCCTCCTTGCACCCCCACCACAATATCCAGCCCTTGTTAACCCTTTGCATGCCCGGAAACTACGGTGGTTTGGGCTAAAGCGACCCCTTGAATTCAACTACGTACAACCTTGGGGATCCTGCAGGTCTGGAGCCCCCCACGTCCCAGGCCCACAACTGACTAAGGAAAGACAGTTTAGATATTTGACACTCACCTGGACCTCCTCCAGGACCTAAAAATGACTGAGATCCCAAATTTCAAAGGTGTGTGTATCTGGACCTGCAGTTGGGGAGAGGGTCACAACCTCTCCTTGGACACTTACTCCACTTGGAGGTTGAGAAGGGAGAGAAACTCAGAATGGGATCCTTATGGTTTAGGATTAGATAGGGGCAAAAGCTACCACCCCTTAAAGGTTCAGGCAAATATCATTTCACCCCACCCCTTAAAAATCCAAGTTCTTGAGACCGGCTCTAGACTCTCGCGTGCATCCCTCCAACTCAATCCCGAGTGGCGGCCATCCACACAGCTCCACGTGGGCCAGCTTCCTGACACCCCTCCCCGCTCCTTTTATTTATCTTGGACTCCACAGTCGCTCTCCGTTGCTCCCTTCCCCCCCCCCTTGCCCCCCCCCCCCCCCCCCCCCCCCCGCCGCGCCCCCCCCCCGGCCCCCCGGCCCCCCCCCCCCCCCCCCCCCCCCACTCCAGAGTAGCAGCGAATCTATGCTAATTATTTCAAACCTGCTCTGGGTCCCCAGCTCAATCTCAAAGCCCCGGGCCCCGCCCTCCCTGTCCCTCCAGCCCCGCGCTTTCTTCCCTCCCGACGCAGCCTCAGCCTCGGTGGCTCCTCATTTCAATAGCCTGGCCCGGGAGCCGGAGCCCCCTCCCCGGCGCTGCCTCCGTCAGCCGTGGGACAGACGTTAGGGTATTCATTAACTGGGAGCCGAGGAATAACGGCATTATTCCCCCCAGAGAGGGCACCCTGCCCCCGCGACTATCTGAGGCTCCATTGTAAAAGGATTAAAAGTTAAAGACCTCCATCTTATGATTCTTTCATTTAATCTTTCTGGCGCCTGGGAGACATGCTCGATGGATGATGGCTTTTAAAATATTCCTAATGTCGGCTACCTTAAGACTCCAAGCCGGGCAAACAAACGTAATTTATTTCCAGAAGAAAGAGGATATTGAGATGTTTAAGTTTATGAACCGCCGTCCCCATGTATATTTGTTAAGTTCTGACAAATACCCAAATAACGTTAAAAATCAGCCATTCATCACTTATGAATTTATGCAAAACTTTCTGTGCCCCGGGCCAATATTTTTGTAGACAGCGCTTCACTTGCGAGGGGCGGAGGCGGTGGGGAGGAGGGACGAGGAGGGGGCTTGGGATGGGGGCGGGGGGGAGCCCAAAGCAAGAATTTTCATGCCTGGTAAACACGCGAATTATGCGAAGAGAGTTATTCCCAGCTGGGCGGGCAGCCAAAACTCGGAGAGCGCGCGGAGGCCAGAGCCCCCACCCCCACGTTGGTAATGTCATTGGATTACAATGCGAGGTCTTCCCTCCGCGACGCCCCCTCCTCCCGCCGTTGGCCCGCCCGCCCGCCCGCGCCCCTCCTCCCCACCCCTGCCCACTTGGAAAACCCGCTCGCAGCCGGCGAGCTTCTCGGCTTTCAGAGCCAGGAGCCAGGGTGAGCTGGGAGGACCCGCGCTGCAGACGTGACGGGCCACAGACCACCGCACTGACAGACCCGGAGGGCTGGCCCGAGGCGGCTCCGCGCGCTCACGGAGAACCCTGCGAGACGCAGGCGGTCCCAGAAGAAGAAGGCAGGAGGCGCTGGTCCTGGAACGAACATGTGCTCCTGGTGATGCACTGCCCAGGCCACTCTCTCCTCCCGTTATGATTAGTGTCGATAACACTATGATACTAAGGGAGAGAAGAGAGCTGTAAGCAAAGAGGCGCCGTCCCCGCTGTCACCTACTGCCTGTCTCCTAGGAGGAGGAAAGCTGATCTCGAAGTCCTCAGCGGTTGTGGCAGCCCGTGTCTATGAACTGATGCAGCTGCTGGAGGACAGTGCCTTCCCCCATGCACATTTACAACTATTAAGGACACATCGCCTTTGCCAAACCCAGTACCAATCAGAGTACAGAGGGTCGTGGTTGTGAGGGCTCCCTCTCTTTTTCAGTTTCCCCCCTTATTTCCTGCCACCCTTTCAACACCCAGCCACCCTCTACGCTCCAGAAAACTGAGGTCAAATGTCCGCAGAAGGCCCCACCGGCCCCCAGAGTCTGGGAACGAGATCTGGCTCCCTGTTGAGACAGAGAAGCCGGAGGTCCATTATCAGTCTTGCTTCTGAGACTCCTGGGAAAGGGGGTTGAAGCTTGGTGGCAGCTGCAGGGGAAGCTGGCTGTGTATTAAGAGCCCTTAGCCACGCTAGAAGGGGACAGCAGGGGGAGGGCCCAGCCCATATTGGTATTTTGAAGGGGGTGATTCATCCTTTTTCTTTAATGCTCTTGGAATGCTAGGGCTGTAGGGGAGCTTAGATTCCAGTGCCCACCGCTCAATCTGCTGATGAGAAGGCAGTCCTCAAGCAGCCGCTTGCTGACATCACATAGACTAATTCCCTGGCTTTGGCCAGGCTCGCCCTCTCCCTCTTTTCTCTTCACCTCTCTCTCTCTCTCTCTCTCTCTCTCTCTCTCTCTCCTTCCTTTCTTCTTTCTTCTTCCTTATTCTTTAAGAAAATTTACTGGTGGGAGAGATTTCCACACTTCCGAGATCCCAGAGGCTCCTCAAGCTGACTGACTGGCCAATCTGTCGCACCCATTCAGCAAGCATGTGCTAAGAGCTTCCCTTGCACCAAGCGCAGAACTAGATCTTTTGGACCTGTTCTCATCGGAGGCCTCTCATTTCCAAATAAGGAAACTGGAGCTTGGAGGGTTTAAACATCTTGACCAAACCCACACAGTAAGTGATACGGTTATGATTCAAAACCCAAGTCATCACTCATGCCCATGCCTCTCCTGGAGAGTTTGTTCCTTCAAGGACTTGAGCACATGGCTTGGGGAACAAACAGTGTGTGCCACTCCATATACTGGTCAACCTCGATGCAGGTAGTTTGGGTAACCATTTACATAGCAGCACCTCCCCATTTTCCCATCCCAGACGAGGAGATGACCATGAAATATGGGGGTGAGATCAACGCAGTGAAAGAGGATTTAAACCATCAAATGAGAAGGCCAGAGAGAGGAAGGCCCACAGTTGGACTGGGCAGCCAGGGAAGGTGTTAGACTAAAGTCTCAATAAACATGTTGAATGTCAAGCTACTGAGATTGGGAGAGAAAAGGGCATTTGGACTGAAAACACAGAGTGCATCTGTAAAAGAATGGTGTTGGAGAAGTATTTGTGTGTTTGGGAAACAGCTCAAACTTTAGCATAGGCTGGATTCATGCCAAGAGAACAAGCAATAAAGTCTGAAAAGCAGGCTGAAGCCAGAAGACGGAGGATTGTGAATACCAGCTACAAACCTCAAACTTTATTTCTCAAGCAACAGGGAGAGCCCTTGAATAAGGCAGAGATACCACTTGCGCTCCACAGCAAAAGGAATCATTTGTTCATTGGGGAGCACTGTTCTGGTTACCTATTGGTATACAACAAGCAACCTTAAAATAGCCATTTAGCTTTTCTTGTGATTCCATAAGCTAAGAGAGCTCAACCACTACACTCATCGTATCAACTGAGAAATGGCAGATTGACTCTCAAAAGGACAAGTGAGCACCTGGCTATGAGCCAGCACAACCAGCATGCTGACTAGAGACCCCATACTGGCTTCTCCATTTGCTTTGGGTTTTCTCAAAGCATAATGGCTTCAGGACAGCTAGACACACTTGGCAGCTATGGCTCTGAGAGAAAGTGTTTCTAGAGGCTCAGATGGTGGCTCCAAGACATCTTCTGACAGTCTTGAAAGTCTTGTGACACCATTTCCAGTTTAGTCTACTGGTTAAGCAAGTCTCTCGGGTTGGCCCTGATGCAAGGCGAAGGACACCAAACACTACCTCTCTGTGGAGGAGCAGGGACAAATTTTGGTTGTGGTAAGCCACTTTGTGTTAAGTACTGCCCTACCCAAGAGCTGTTGAGTTTCCCCAGACCCAAACAGAAAAAGAGTCATTTCCAATTGATGTCTGGCACCATTGGCCAAGAGGGATGGGAAATAGTAACAGCAGTTTCTGGAAGGCTGGCTATGGTCCATTGCTGAGACACATGCTTGAGGGGCATCAAGGCCAAAGAATGTAGGCCTTGTTGTCCAGAAGGCTGGAGAGGACTTGGTCACTAACCGCTGAAGGACTGATGGAGATGTCTGAGTAGCTGCTGATGTTTCAGCCTGCAAGGGATCAGGCACAGAGGGGATTTCAGAGGCATGCACTCTGACCCCTTTCTGCCCTGTCCCACTCCATGAATGGTGCAAGGCATTGGGAAATTTTCAGTAAACACTAGGCAGAAGGAAATGAATAAGAGCCCATGGGATACTACGATGGGTTGTTCAGCAAAAGATGAGGTAGGAAGGGTCTTGAGGATTTAAAGTTACATAAAACAAATAAAAAGGTAAAAATGTTGAATAGATGACAGAAATAGCTTCTGTGATTAGAAAGGAAAGAAGGCTTGTAAAGGTCCTCATCCAATCTAAATTATGTGGATAGCAAGGCTGCTAAGGGTGCCATGAACACAATGCAACAGAAAACTATAAAGTTACTTATCTTTTTTGGAAACCTGGTACATGGTTCCCAAGCATGAACTTTATAGATGGCAACATTGTATCACAGTATCGAAGGCTAGCCAGTCCTAGAAGGGAAATACAAGTTAGCTCCAGGCTACATTTATATATATATAGTGATTTGCTGGCATTGGGAACAAATTTCCTCCTTTAAATAGGGCACATGCCCTTTGTCTAGCGACAGAGTCCACCTCTCCCTTTTGGGTGTGTCAATTATTTTGGTAACTACTGAGATTATTGCAAGCATTTAAAGTGGGACCTGTTTAGTAAAGAGGATTGAAAGTCAAAAGTATTTTGATTCTTTTTTAAATGAAGGAAGAAAAAGGAAACCATACATAGGATTTGGAAAGGGGGTTCAGGGATCCAGGTTTGAGGGAACATTATAGAATTATAATATTTCTTTGGGGATGTCCTGAAACTTCTCTCTACCCTTCATCTGATGCAGAAACTAAGGCTTATCAAGGTCAATGGAAGAGTCCTCTAGACACTTTGGATCAGAACGGGCAGCAGGGGCAACATCTCCAGATTTCCAAGTCACCTCTCCTTTTTAAGTCATTATCAATGCATATGGCATCTGACTTCCTTAATCTTTAAATGTGTGTGTGTGCACGTGCACACACACACACACACACACACACACACACAGGCCATATGGTTGCAGTGCCAGTAGGAGGCCAATAGGAGACATCAGATCCCCTGGAACTGGAATTACAGGCAGTAGTAAGTCTGATGTAGGTACTGGGAACGGAAGAGTCTGCTTCGAGAACAGCAAGTGCTCTTGACTACTGAGCCAGCTCTCCAGCCCCCACAGTGTTAGACTTTTTTTTTTTTTTTTGGTTTTTTTGAGATAGGGTTTCTCTGTATATCTCTGGCTGTCCTGGACTCACTTTGTAGACCAGTCTGGCCTCGAACTCACAAAGATCCACCTGCCTCTGCCTCCCAAGTGCTGGGATTAAAGGGGTGCGCCACCAACGCCCAACTTTTAAAAGCATATTTCTAGGTGGAATGAGATAGAAGGATTTCTGAGGACAGGAAACAGGTCTGTGCTAGCTCAGAGCCTGACCCACCCCTGCAAATATGGACAAGTGGAAAGATGCAAAGCCTCAGTTCATAGGAATCAAAGCAAATGCCAGAGAGGTTGGGCAGAAGACAGGTCACCCGCTGAACTCATTCCTAGTGATGAGGCAGTGGGACTTGTGTCCTCTCTCCCATCTGTTATATCTAGCTGCTGCTATTTTTCTGTAGCCAGGGTACAGAAGTCAACCCTACATTTGAAAACGCTCAGTAAATCTGTGCAACGTGAATAAGAAAGACAGTGGGGATGGGCCAGCCCCTGCTTTCGACAAAGGCCCTGTAGTTACTGGCTTTGAGCACTGCTTCCAGCCAATGCTATAAAGGACAACCAGTTATTACTGAACATATTCAGCCAAGGAATCAAAATTAGTCAGGCAAGGGAAACAGTCTTCCCCATTTTACAGATTTCAAAAATTATGGTAACAGGAAACCTAAGAAACTCATCCAAGATCCAGCTGCTAGTTCATGAGGGTGGAGGCAGGAGTCCAGTGGAGCAAGGGTTCTGAGCTGGCTGCTAGAGAGGCAGGGGGCTCAGAGTTCCCTGAGTTTATAATTCTAACCGGGCTCTCTCCTTCCATAGTCACCCCAGCTCGAATCCATTCTCCACGCTATAGAATGAGTGACCTTAAGATACACATGTGGTCTTGTCACTCCCCTGCTTAAAACCTCTCAAAGGCTTCCCATTGCTGTAGGATAAAGAGCAGAATTCCAGGCTGAGCACTCTCCTCCCTGGCTCTGAGTTCAACCTATATTGGAGGCTCCCTATCCCCGCTGCTTCCAGGGCCTTTGCACATGTCACAGTCCTTTTTTGGGACTTCCTCTGCCACCAGTATCCCTAAGTGCCATGATTCTTCATACTTCATTCTTTGGAGGAAGCAGATCAGGCCCCCTCTACTGCATGTTATTTCAAATGGCTGCTTTTTCTTCATAGAACACATCAGAATTTTAGCTGGTACTGTCATAGATTGTTTAAATGAGACACATTATAAGAACTGCATTGTTAAGGGATTTTTTTTTCATTGTGCTGTAACCATCAGAGAATGTACTTATCACAAGTCCAGGTTCAGCTGTGTCCAATCTCTTGACTTTATGATGCCATGTGGCCATCTGCAAAGTTCATTCTCAACAACTATAGAGTCAAAAAAACAAGTGCGGGGCTGGGAAGTACCTCAGTTAGCAGAGCATTTGCTTACCCTAAAAGAAGTCCCAAGTCCCATAAACCAGGCATAGTGGTCCATTCCTGTAATTCCAGGGCTTGGGAGGTAGAGGTATGAAATAGGGGTGTCTGTTACAGAGTGTAGTGTGTGTGTGTGTGTGTGTGTGTGTGTGTGTATGTGTGTGTGTGTGTGCATGTGTGCGTGTGTGTGTGTGCCTATATCACAGAGGGCGGAAAAGGCATTGAATTGCCTCAGAACCTGAGCCACAGACAGTTGTGAGGAACCTGACATGGGTGCTAGGAACTGAACTCAGGTCTTCTGCAAAAGCAGCAAGCACTCTTAATGCCAGGGCCATGACATGCCAGGGCCATGACATCAGGGCTAGGAGATAAAAATGTTCGCATTGCCTCATAATCATATAGGACTACTGTCATATATGCAGTCTATTGTGACCTGGAGCTGTATTTCCATACGGCATGTGGCTGTATTTATAATTTAATTTCTGTTTTACATCGCACCCCTGGTCACTAGTGAGACCTGAATCTCTTTTAGACATTCGTTCCATATTCAGAGGATGCATTCACTGAAGAAAATGAAGACATATTATTGGATCCTCTCCCTGGTCTAAGCCGTATTCCAGCTGGGTCTCTGGCCATACCAGGAGCTCAGAGATCAGCTCCTGTTAGTGACTCAGGAGAAATTGAAGAACATACTGAAATGTGTAATACAGGGCAGGGAGTAGGTGACTCTCTCGGTTCTGGAGAAAATAGTGACTCCCCTGTTGCCGAATCTGAAAGTCCTGTCTGACTGAGTTGGGAAGGACTGATAGCCACTGCCTGATAACCCCTTCCAGCAAATGATGGGCCAGTTCACTGCCTGGAAATCATTCCTCATCAGAAGAGGTTCAAAGTGCTGAGTGATTTATGGAGAGAATTCAGAGACAATTTGCAAGGACACGAGGAAGAATCCCTTTCCTCACATCTGAAATCCTAAAAATGGGAGAGATTACCTTATCTGCCCCAGAGTTAAAACCTGATCTTTCATGCCCAGGGTATAATAAAGTTAAGCAATGACTAACTCTATTGCTTTAAGGATTACACACTGAGTTCACATCCTTTATCTCTTTCAAATCCATCCATGTGACAGCTCATGGCCAGAATTTGATAATCATTTTAAAGATAAGGGAGTTGACACTAAAAAGTCACTTGGTCTGGGGGAGTTGGATCTGGGCTCTGTGGCTGGCTTTTAGCTGTGGGCGTTGGTGAATGTGCCATTGATTCCTCATAAGTGGTGGGATATTCCAATGGGTTGCATATATGTAGCCTTGTGGGTATGAAAGGACCGAAATTATTTCTTTTCTTCTTCCCAGCTCCAGGGTTGTATACCTCTCTTGATTGGTATAGAAGCTGGGTGTCCCACTTCTACGGTTGGTAACAACCTGTATACATAGGTGTTCATTCCCTAACATCTACTGCTGGAAATCACACCCAATAGATTCTTCCTTTCCTTAGCAGCCACAAAGGCTTTGCCTTTAATGCCAATTCTTACTATTGTTTCTTTGTTAGCAGTGATGGTGATTTTAAATTATAAGCCAAGGTCAGGGATGTTGCTAAGTTGGCCAAGAGCTTGCCTAGCAAGTACAAAACTCTGGGTTTGATCCTCAGAAATGTATAAAAACCAGGCATAATGGCACATCTATAACCCCAGCTCTCAGAAGGCAGAGGAGGCAAGAGTGTCTAAAGTCTAAGGTCATCCTAAGCTTGATAGGGAAGCTATGGGCTTCATGGGCCTTGTCTCAAAAAATAAAAATGATAAGCTAAAAGGTGATTGAAGGTAGGAAGAAACAATAACTAAAGACAAAGCTGAGAGAGATGGAAGGTCTAATAAGGATGAAGGAAATTGAAAAACCAAGGAATTTGTTTCACATGAAAAAACCAGTGCAAGCAAACCAACCCCAATTAGTTTTCATTTTAGAAATTCCTCTTTTCTGTTTATTGGCCCTTGACCAGTGATGATAGTTAGTGGGATATCCCAGAAGTGACTACTGAGACCTAGTTATGACAGAGTCACAGCCAGGTATGGACAAGGTCCCAAATAGTCACCATGCAATGTCATCTCCAGAGAGCCCTAAAGGGTATCTGTCTAGTCACAACCCCTTCAAAAAGAGACATTGGGACCCAGAGAGGGAACATAACCCAATCTATGTCCAACTACTATAGTTTGGATCTTAGGTGTCCCCCTAAAGGTCATATGTTGAAGGATGCTTCCAGAAGGAGACACATTACCAGGCAGAGCCTATTGGAAAGTCTTCAGGTGAAGGGGACTGTGGGACTCTGGTGTCTCTTCTTCCTCATGCCTCAAGTGTGAGGTGAGTGACTTTGCCCCACACAGGCTCCTTGATATGATGTTCTGCTTCACGGTGGGCCCAAAGCAATAGCATCCTCCAAAAGTGTAAGCCAGAGTAACTATTTTTTTCTTTCTAAATTGATGATCTTGAATTTTGTTACAATAACAGGAAGGCGGCACACGCCTCACATCAGAAATGAAGCTGTGGAGGAGACTTCAGTGGGGGCTGAGGACATTGGTGGCTGGTGTGAACAGGCTTGAGTGTCTCACACTCCCTAGTCTAGACAACCCTCTGAAATGCCCCATTTCAAGACAGGATGCCCAAGGTCCTGTGGCTCTGTTATCTTACTTCTGACCTTGAAAAGCAAACACTGTGGATGAACACCCATTGGATCCTGGAGTCCAGAGGCATCTTTGGACATGCTCAGTGTTAGTTCCTACTGACTGAGGATAGATCTTCATCAAAATTCAGAGTCGTCCCCCCACCCCCGCAACCCAAGAAGGAACAGAAACCTCTAGATACCCAGTACCCAAATTTCTGCCTTTGGTCAGACATCACTTCTGAGTTTCACATTGTAAAGTCAACTGCCTTGAGAACTTTACATCAACTGCATGTCCAAAGTTGAAATCTAATCTTGTTCTGCTTGTTTGAGACAGGATCCTTCTGCTCCAGCCTCCTGAGAGCTGGGTCCAGGCAGGTGCCACCACATGTGCTCTTAACTCTTTCGAAACCTACTAACCTGACTAATTTTGGATTTTTTTTTTCTTTCACAATTAATGGCCCAGGCACGAACCCAAGTCGAAATATGTATATCTGGTCTACTCCTCATTAGCACCATTCCTTCTCAAAGTCTCCAACACTTCCTGAATCTCCCTCAATTTATTTTTTCAGCCCTATCCTACTATGTCACTACAGCCTTTGTCATTTCTTGTCTTCACATTCACCATTGCCTGATAGCCCAGTTCTTTGCCTCCAATCTTGCCTAACCCTAAACCTAACCCTTCAACATTGCCAATGGAATTGCTCCTTCCCAGCACACTCTACAAACTTATAGGACTCCTCCCCTTTACTATAGAACTATAACTTAATGTCTTAGCATGGTAACCAAAGTCTTTTGAAATTCACAAACCTTCAATTCCCCTTCCACTACAGTTTACCATCATTTTCTACTCTACCCAACCTCAGCAGCTCTCTAAATTGCCAACCCTTTGATAGTTCTGAGTTTTACTTACACAGTTTTCTTCTCCCATATTGCCCGTTGCCCAGCCCTAAACCCTAATAACTCCCTAAGCCAAGGAAAACCTTTAAGGCCAAGTTCCTATGGTACCTCCTCAGACCTTAGTCAGGCTAGAATCAAATTGTCCTCACTCCTTTGTAATTCAGACTACAAAGTGAGACTGTTTCAAATAAACAGACATGTAAAAAAATAGAGTTGGACATTTGTGCTGGTAACAGGTGATGATGCTGATGTTGACAATGATGATGGTGATGATGATGGTGGTGGTGATGATAATGGTAATGATAGTGATGGTGATATTGATGATGATGATAGGTATGAATTACCCATCTGTGATAAACACTGTCCAGGTACTTTATTTGCATCCTATCATTTAAACTTCATCGGGGATCCTATGTGATATTATTATTACTGTGAGATAGCTCACAGCAACTGGGTAACATATCCAACGATTTCTAAACAGTTAGTGGCAAAATCAAGACTGAAAGCCAGCATTCAAAACCCATGTTTAGCCCACTATTGCCTGCTGCATCCCATCATATTAGTCCAGTGCTTACCAAATTGCACCAGACAAATATAGACCCATGTATCAGAGTTCTCTAGAGGAACAGAGTCAATAAAAAAACATGTCTGTCTCTATCCTAAATGTCAGTCTTCTCTGGAAGTACCCCCAGAGATACACAGGGAGGTGCTTTACCCATCCCAGGCATCTCTTAATCCAGTCAAGTTGTGACAACCAGAACCAACAATCCACAGCCTGTACATATCTGGCTGCCTCTATGTTTCAAAGTCCTTTGAGAATATCTGCTGTGTTTGATTCTAATTTCCAACCACATCATGCAAATTCATGTTTAACATATAGTAGGTATTCAATAAACATCTGATGAAAGAGTAATTGAGCTACAGAATATGAAAGAAGGGGGGCTGTGTTTTTCCTCCTTTCATCAAACCCAAGTACCATTTGTTGGTTGGGTTGTTTAACGAACACTGGTTAATCCCAATTTCAACCCAAGGAGACTTTTTGAAGACATAGGTACCACAGAGTTGTTAAATACATAGACTTTGAAGTCAGAACCAGCTTTGTTCTGCCTCACCCCAGCTTCATGACTGACTGATAATATTAATGACATCCTAAGCTCTAAAAGCCTGAGCAAATATGAGTCTGTTATTAATAATATGTGCTTCTCTAAAGAGCACTCAAATTGTCCCCACACAGATGGAGAGGAAAAGGGAGCTGTAACCCAGAGATCACTGTAGCATCTCTTAGGAAGCCTGGAAACAGGCAGGAGCTCTTCCATGAGGAGGAAGAGGAGCAGGTCCCAAAACAGATGCAACCATCCAGAATCAAGTATATTTATAGGAAGAAAACTTAGAGATGAGTTGAAGGCCATTGGAGCCATTTGTTCCTATCACTGATTTCATTAGACTGAAGAACCTAAGATCTAGACAAGGGTAGAGATAAACTGGTTGGCATGGAAGTGGGAGCCAGGTTCCAGTGACATTCAGGATCATAGTCATCCCAACAGTACAATAGCTTTGTAGGGAAAGGTATAATTTTACACAGAGTTTTGCTATGGCTCGCCCTGAATTCATGATCCTCCTGCCTCACCCACCTACCCTACTGCTGGATGACAGGTGTGTGCCATCATGCCTCCCTAAAATCACTTTTTAAAAATGTTATATGGGGTTAAGGAGGTAGCTTAGTCGGTAAAGTGCTTGCTGTGTACGCACAAGGACCTGAGTTTGACTCTCAGCATCCATATGGTGACGTTTGTTTAGAGCCCAAGAGCTGCAGAGATAGACACAGGAGGGTCTCTGGAGCTCACTGGCCAGCCAACCTAGCTAAATAATCAAGTCCCAGGTCCTAGTGAGAGACCGTGTCTCTAAATAACAAGGTGGATGGTATCCTGACGGCATCTGGGATTGGCCTCTGGCCTACACACATATGTATGCACTGTGTAAGGGCACATGCACCATACACACTTGAACACATACTATATACAGTAAATAAATAGTTTGATAAGATTATATTCTTTCTTTGTCCCTAAGTGCAACATTTCTTCAAATAAGGTGCCCATGAGGCCCCACTAGTCTACAAATGCTAGAGAGAACCTTCCATGGTCTTAGACACCCCCAAGATAGACATGAAAGCCATCTGTGGTATTTTCAGACCCAATCCCCCTCAGGCCCATAGACTCAGCTGCCTCCTCCATGCCCAGGACAGACTGTAATCTGGCTCTCCATGGCTTGCTGCCACTTCTTAGACACCGCGATGTGGCCTTCTTAAGGCTGAGAAACCAGCCCACCATCTGAATCAGGTCAACACAGTAGATAGAAAGAACCTAACTCTGGAAGAGAGAGGCAGTCCATATGGAGAACAGCCATACTTCATCCAGAAACCAAATGGAAAAAGATGCAGAGACCCACAACCAGACAGGTGGACTTGGGGAATCTTGCTGAAGACGGGGAGGAAGAATTGTAGGAGCCAGAGCATTCAAGGGCACCACGAGAAAACCTACAGAATCAACTAACCCAGGCTCATAGGGCCTCATAGAGACTGAATCCACAACCCAAGAACCTGCCTGAGTCTGATGTAGGTCCTCTGCATATATGTTATAATTGTATAGCTTGGTGTTCTTATGGGACTCCTAACAGTGGGAGAGGGGGGTACCTCTGACTCTTGTGCCTTCTTTTGGGACTCTTTTCCTCTCACTGGATTGCCTCATCCAGCCTTAATACAAGGGGAGGTGCCTGGACTTACAGCATCTTGATATCCCATGGCTGGTTGATATCCATGGGAGGCCTGCCCTTTTCTGAAGAGAAACAGAAGAAGAGAGGATGAGGGTGAGGGAGAAGAGAGTGACTGAGAAGGGAGGATGTGGTAAGGATGTAATACATAAGAGAAGAATAAATTTAAAAAAAAAAACAGCCTTAATCCCACCACTCATCTCATCCCAACAGTGGCAGGAGCCATGCTACCTGTTCATTTGTCTGCTGAGCACTTAGGCCAAGGCAGGAGGTATATACTGTCCACCGATTCAAAATTCATTCTTCCCCAACTGTGTTCCCAGGCAAACTCAATAATAGAGTGGTCATAAGCTTGGTGGGTATCATGTATGACTCATGAAGCATGCCTCAACTCACTCCTAACAAGGCAAGGAAGGGGTACTCCTGCCTACAGATGGAGAACCTGAGTCACCCGACAGAGACAGAATGGGACTTAGTGGGGTGAGAAGAGTGCAGATGGTGAATTCTCCCAGGTATTCTGGCTTCACAGTCATGACCCCCCCCCCCAATCCTCTTACCCATGCAATAGGGGCAGTACACTCCCCTCCACATGGTTATTGCATGGACAATGACAGGGAAGAAATGAAAAGGCCTGATACAATGTCTGTGACATATGGGCAGTAAAGTAATTAATTTCTTGTCACCTATGGGGGCAGAGAAAACAGACAAGGAATAAATAGTGAGACAAGTCCAGGCTTCAGGGCTTATTCTGGTCAAGTATCCTCATGTAGTGACAGTCACTGGAGACCATGCATGCAAGTGTCCATCCACCTTTAACAACATCTTTCTGATTGTTAAAATGTCAGGCCCTCCCCTTTTCTCTAGCTCTCCTACATTAATGCACAAACACACAATATACAAATACTGTTGCTTTTTTTCTACTTTTCAGCATCTCTGAATTTGGTATTCATAGCAACAACTAAAAGGTAACATGGTTTTGGTCTCTTCACATACCCCATCTTGGGGTTCAAGGTCATTTAAAGGTTTCCAAGTTTCTAAAATTACCCTTATAAGAACATGGCAATCATTTATCACATGCTACATACTATACTGTGTTACAAGGAAGTCAAATTGTTCTGGGGAAACTGATGCATTAACTGTCACTTGAGATTGTGGAGTATGTTTCTTCATTCTCTCCCAATTGATGGCAGTAAATACTAAGCCTGTACCCACTGAAGTCTAAAATTGGGAAATGTTGAGTGTAAAAAACAGAGTTACCAAGAGGATAGAATTAAAATCCCCATCTCAACTCCTAATTCAACATCCACCTACTAAAATCAATTAAGACCAGTGTTGGGTCTGTTGAGTATGTCTTCAAGAGCTCTTGGTTCATCTCAAGAGCTTTATCTATGGGAAGGATGAATAACAATTAGTAAAGAAAGATAGAAGAAAAAGAGACAGTCTTGCCTGGTATGGGAAATGATATGACTATAGGTTAAGAGAATGAAAATAGTTTGATGTAGACAGAGAAGATCACATTATTCAAGGCTACTGTAACAGAGATCATGAGCCTAGGAATGATAAGAAAGTAAAAACTATAGTACAAGTCAATGGCATAGAGGAGAGGGTGTTGAGGCCCATGATTAAGACTTAGATTCTATCTCCAAGACCACTGGGAATCATTAGGATGCCCATACAGAGGGTTCCCATGAAAACCATTGGAAGATAGATATGAAACCATGGAGATGTTCTGAGAGTCATGTAAGGGATATATTGGGATTAGTAAAACTCTTTGAGGTCTGGTATCAAGACTGAGGGGTCCCTTCAATAACAGAAGGATTGGAAATAGAGACAGAAATAAACAAAGGGACTTCTCAAGAAGAAAACTGATGCGACTTGGTGATTGTTATCGGTGGTAAATGCAGGGGGACCACATCAAGGAAAACCTTCATGTTCATTCTGTTAATAACCTTGATTATCCTCAATGTATTCCCATCCCAATACAAATCCATGTGCATGTACAAAATCATCCTGAGGCTTCCTGAATACCATTTACTTGGGCAGAAAGAACATCCATGGACCAATCAAAGGACTGCATCTAGTCCTGCTTCAAATAGGCTTCTTCAGCACTGTTATTGAATTTTGGACCTTGACTCCTATTCTGGGGTGGAGAGTGACTGGGACCATTTTCCAGTGTCTTCCAACCCTGTCTATCTTCTTCAAACAATTTTTATGGAGGCAAAAGTTATTAATTAATTCATTTACTCATACAGAAGTATCCACTGAGGACCTTCCTTGTGTCTAACTCTGGGAATCCAAGGTAAAAAAGAACCAAACCCAGTTCTCAAGGAAAAATGATGGGATATGAAGATACGGATACATAACAGGCCATTATAACATGAGCTATGGGATCAACAGGTATTCAAGAGGGCTTGTTTGACCATGTTGGTGATAGAGTGGATCAGCAGTTATTTCCTTAAGAATGATAAATATAAATTGATATTCAAGAGTAAATAGTTTGTCTGACAGAGAAAGGGGCAAAATATTCCAGGCTGTGGTCGCAACATTGAGCAAAATTCAGAAAGCAAGAGACAGGATCAACTCCAGGAACTGAAAATAAGAACTGCACATGGTATGTAGTTTAAATGAAAATTTCCCATCCAAGCTGACAATACCTCCTACCTCAAAAGCCACAGACTGTAAAAAACAAACAAGCAAACAATAAAACACACAAAACACATGAGAAACTCCCCTCCATTTTGGAGAAACTCTTTTGAGTTATTGCTTAGAGCTGTCCGAGAGACACCACAAATATTATAGGCTACTGCTGTTTCACTTGGTCGCCTCCCAGAGGTGGAAGGTAATTCCCTATTGCTGAAGACACCATGTACTTAGGACACGTGTTCCAGAGAACCTGAACTGGAGCTAGCCTAAAGACTTCCTCCCTGAGGGCTAGCTTTCACAGTACCAGAAGACATATTCAAGTTTCCAAGGGCTTGAAGCAAACAATAGTCCTACCCAGATATGAACCACAACAACAATTAGTATGCATTATAATGCTAGGGTATAACAGTGGTACACATACTATGTTGGTAACCAAAAGTTCTTTAATTGGACTTAAGGCCCACTCAATAAGAGGGAAAAAAGATTCCTAGCCAACTACCCACAGCTAGTGAAGTCGTGGATCTTGGAGGAGAATCTACAACCATCTCTTTAATAAATTAGCACAATTCCTTACTACATTCTAAATATGTATCCTCATACCCACAGATAAGTGATTTTTTTCTACCACTCAAAGAATCTTCTCTGTGCAAAAAACAGAGACCATTACAGAAAACCATAACTGACCAAAATGCAGAGAATAAAATCTTGTGTGGTACTCATTTCCCACTGGTACATGTATAGCACCATCCTTGTTCCTAAGGCTCAGGGATCTTTGCATAAGAAGGGACAGAAAGACCGTAAGAACCAGAGGAACAGGAAATTTTCTTGGAGATTGTGTCTCCTAGAAATAACAGAGATGCTGTGTCCATGAAATCTTATCAACATGGCTGCCTAAACAAGATCTGAACAGCATGCTAACATGGAAGGAAGAAAGCTTGTAAGGCCTCAACCCTAGACAAAGAACAATGGGCAACTAGGGAATGCTGAGAGAAAGAGAGAAATTGGCTTCCCAGGGAAAAACTCTCCAATTGGTTATCCAATGCCAAGAGATCAGTCCCAAGATCACATAAAACAATGGTTCTCAACCTTTCTAATTCTGTAATTCTTTAACACAGTTCTTCATGTGTTATGGTTCCCCAACCATAAAATTATTTTCATTGCTACTTCATAACTGCAGTTTTCCTGTTATGAATCATAATGTAAATATCTGTGTTTTCTGATGGTCTTAGGTGGTAACCCCTGTGAAAGGGTCGTCAACCACCAAAGGGGTCATGACCCACAGGTTGAGAATTGCTGATATAGGTACAGGTAACATTATATAGTCTGAGCTGGCTGTATTTGTAGATTTAGAAATATGCATATATAGAGCACACACACAAACATGTATGTAACAACAATTAAAGAAAAGGAAACCACAAATTTGAAAGACAGAGAGAGAGAGAGAGAGAAAGGGGGTACCTAGAAGAATTTAAAGAGAAGGGAAGGGGGAAAATAATGTAGCTATAACTTAATTTCAAAGATTAAAAAATAATTATGGCTTAAAAAGCATGTGAGAGTGTGTTGTAAACAGTGAAGTTTTTATTATTGTTGTTGTCATTGTGTTCATAAGGTGAGGCTTGGCAAAATATACCCTGAGCAGGGCACACTGTATTTTCTTAAAGACCACAGTGTTGCTGGTTGTGGTGGCGCACGCCGGTAGGATTTGCTGAAAGACCACAGTGTTTGAGTCTGTTGGGTTCTGCACTTCTCTTCTTCAGATTGCGATAGAGATACAGAGAAATGTTCTCACTCCTTATTTTTCCTCTTGCTCTCCATGACTTTTCCTTAAGAAAAGAATATCAGAATGTATACAATCCAGTTCGATCATATATTATGTCTTTTGCGTCTCAACCAATGATGTACGGCAAGAGAAAAAATGGCATTATTATTCTCGTTTTCTAGATGAAGATGGTGAGACACAAACTGGTTGGCTGGCAGGAAAAAAAAATATTTAAGTCCCATCTCTCTGGCTCCAGGCCATTTGCTCTTTTCCAGACCCATGTAGACCTGTGATTGCAGGCATCATGGGACAAATTATGTCCTTCTGATGGATTGTAGAGAAGGGTTAGGGTTAGGGTTAGGGTCACACTCTTGCTGCAGTTAGAAGCTCTTCCTGTGAATTATCTTGTAAACTTAAGTCTCCTTAGCTAAGCCATCTCTAAACCACTTTGACCAGATGATAGGATCAGTCCAGTGTTGAGGAGGTGAGCATCTGTCCTACAGGCAGAAAAATCTCGCCTGAAATGAACAAATTGCCCAAATTTAATCAGGGAAGTGCATTTCCTGCCCTGAGGCCCTGCATGCTTTTTTCTTTCTGCCTTCGCCAATGCTAGTTTAGATTTTAGAATCCTACTTATTTAAAGACCCAATCCATGCCAAAGAGTAAAAGAGAGTTGGGTTCAAATCCAGAAGACTAGAATTGGAGTCTTCCTTAGCTTTGCCTCTTTCTGTCCCAGAGACAAATCTTTTCCCATGGGTGTGTCTGGAGCAACTTATACCTTGTTTGAATTGCAATGCTGTTCATCATTGGTCATAAGACTGTTTGCAAAGTTATACAGTTTCTATGAGAAATTCCTTATCCAAAGAAACAGAGTTGGTCCTCATCCCCCATGTGATGCTGCATAACTGGTATTAGCTGAATCAACAACATCAGTTCACACAAATATAGCAGAGGCTTATGTGGCATTTGACTAATAGGAGACTATTGCATGCAGGGAGGAGCTTTAGGAGAGTTCCCTTAACCTTCCCTTCCTCTCTCAGCCTCCTTTCTCGTCTGTAGATTAGAGATAAAAGTCTGTCCCTTGCGTTCTTCGTGGAGAGTTCTGCTGTGTTTACAAAAGTTCTTATGATGTTCACAAGTTTAAGATGACCCAAGCAAACCTGACACTATCAAAAGAACTATACTTCCTATTTCTCACTCTCCCAAGTATCCTACAGGGAGGGTATCTCATCATTTCCAGTTCCAGATAAGAGAAATCAGAGTTAAAGAGGCTAAGTTCCTTTTCCAGATTCACAGGAGAGTCTGGCTGGAACAGGGATTAGAACCCAGGTTGGTCTAATTCCAAATCCCATATCTTCCCACTCTGATGTCTGAGCTCATTGAATCTGGAGTCTGCAACCCCAATCTCGAGAGCCAAGATACCTGTGTCCCATTCACTTACTGACTCCTGACATGTTAGTAGGGGAGACTTAAGTATACTTCTGTTCCTCGGTTTCTTTGCTTGTGAGAAGGGGACGTTAACGATGTTTATGAGTGCTTTATAAGGCTCCTTGCATCACTCACTTCTAGTTTCTCCAACTCAAAACTCAGAAGATCATAGTGAAGCCAGGCATGACAGTACATGCCTGTAATCTCAGCACTTTGAGAGGCTCGAGCAAGAGGATTACTGCAAGTTTGAGGCCAGCTCAGACTACATAGAAAGTGTCGGGCTAGCCAAAGCTACATAGCAAGACCTTGTCTCAAAAGAGAAGAGGGAGAAAGGAGGAGGCAGCACTGGAGTTAAGGGTGGAACTTGATTGTGATTCCAGCTGAGATCTAAGGTCCTCTTTGTTTGAACTCACCTCCTCAGGGGAGCCATCCAATGTCATTAACATCAGCTGTTTTGAGTCTTTCCTAGGCACAGGGTCAAAGTTAATACTTGTTTCTAGTGTTGTTGAACCAACAAGGGTTCATTTACTCCAGGTTGGCTTTGAACTCACTATGCAGTAGATAGTTGATCAGTAGGGACTATTCCCCTGATCCTCATGCCTTCACCTCCCTAGTTCTGGAATCACTGGGACCTGCCACGATGTCCAGTTCCATTCCATGTAGAGAATTAAACTAGGGTGTCATGCATGCTGGCCAAGCAGTTACATCTTTATCCCTGAATCAGTATGTTTAAATTTGCTTTTGCACTTTGGCTTCTACTGTGAGATCTACAGCTAATTAAAACCCAGTAACAACAACCATCATTTCTTAAATCCTACCACATGGCTGAAACTAGACACTTAACCCTACAAACAAGATTTATCATTTGTTTATAGAAGAGAAAACCAAGGCTCATGGATGTTATTTTGCCAGATATCACACAGTTCTTTGCATAGAACATACTGAAATATGTACGGGTGGAGCTTTGGAGGGGCAAGTGGATGTAGGATGGATGGATGAATAAACTGTGTTCCCAAACCTGTTGGTGAAGTTGAGAACCAAACTTTTGGCTTTAGGCTCTTCCCCTGAAGCATCTAGAATGAAATTCATTGCATAATAATGTCCAACTCAAACTTGGTAAAAGCTAAGGCCAAGGCATCAGATAACTTCCCAGAGGTCTCCGTCCAATGGACACATCCTAAGCAGTAAGGGAGAGAACACACCAGGGCAGCTTTGAATCTTGCTATTTCCAAGCGTTAGGACCAATTGCTAGCATTTCAGTGAGTTCTGGGTCTGCCAAGTGGCAGCTGGAAGTTTCATCTCTTTGGAGACATTTGATTCTCTGATAATCAAGAATAAGATTATCAAAGAACAAGAAGAGAAATCCTTATCGAGTTGAAATCTTACCATTAGTTGCTAGTAATCATGAAAACCAGCTTCTCAGAGACCAACTGCCCTTGACACCACAACCTTGTTTTCCATAAGTCATGCTATGGACATTATTGAATATCCCAAAGTAGAATCCTCAGAATTCAGACTCTTCTAGCACTTTCTACAAAATTTTGGCCTTCTCTGACACTTGGCATCCCAAAGTGGCATCAATCAGACAAAGTAAAAGAATAAAGAACCAGACAGTCAGTCTCTTATTCCACCCAAGTGCCCCTCATAATTTAAGGAAAGTCTGCCAGGTGAGGTCAGAGTCATTATCCTATTTTCTGGAAGAGGAAACTATAGCTTCAAGAGGCTTGTCAAGATGATTAAGACATGGTCCCTCCTCTTAAAGAGCCTGTAATTCAACAGAGGTGACAGACACAGAGGCCATGACCCAAAGAATGAGTACAAAGTCTTCAAGGTGTGGAGAGGAAACACAATTGTCTCTAGAAGGTTGGCCTTCACTGGGGAAGGCGTTTGCAAAGACTGTGATCCTTGACAATAGATTTTTCCCTTTCCCACTTCTGGGGCTAGAACTCAGGGTTTCGCACCTACGAGCCAAACACCTACCACTGAAACCTCCAAGTCTTTTGTATGTTTTGTTTTGAGAAGGAGTCCCATTAAGTTACACAAGCTAGCCTGGATCGCACTCTGGATACCAAGCAGCAGGTGCTGAAATTTCAATCCTACTGTCTCAACCTTCCAAGAGGCTAAAATGACAAGCCTGACTTTAACAACAGCTTTTGACTTTTGGTGCAGACCATGCTGCTGCATGGTAATTGAATTTGTACCCAGATTTCTTTACTGTGTGTGAAGAGGGCCGTGGGTCCCAAGGTTTGCTGTGTAGACAATCCATTTCATATTTTAAGCATCTTTTTTTTACTAGCAGAAGAGAAGTACACAGTCCTGGCTTTTATTGGGATTACTGTAATCACTGTTGGCACCATGGCTTTCCTCACAGAAGTGCTGTGGGGCATAAGCAGTGTCACAATCATACCCAAGTTCTTTCAGCAGAAATATCTTGTTTGTTTATTTTTTAATTTATACTGTGTGTGTCTCTGTGTGTGTGTGTGTGTGTCTGTGTCTGTGTGTCTTTGTATCTGTGTGTCTGTGTTTGTGTGTGTACCTGTGTGGCGTGTGTGTGTGTGTGTGTGTGTGTGTGTGTGTGTATGTGTGTGCTTTTGTGTGTGTGTGTGTGTGTGTATGTGTGTGCTTTTGTGTGTGTGTGTGTGTGTGCACATGGAGGACAAAAAAGACAACTTTCAGGAGTCAGTTATCTCCTTCCACCACATGAATCCCGGGGACTGAACTCAGGTTCCCATCAGGCATGGTAGCAGGCACGTTCACCGGCTGAGCCCTCTTGCCAGCCCAGTTGCCTTTTATTTAGGAAGGATGATATTATTGATACCATAGCTGCTATTGAAGATAACTCCTGAATCACCAAAAGTCCCATGTGATTCCTTAGCAAACCAAACCCCATCCCAGGCACAGATCAGCCCCCAGGGGTTCCCCTACACCCCCAAGGTAGGTTTCTGAAACTTGCTGTGATTGGCATGCCTGGCTAGGTAATTCTCAGCCAAGGACAGGAGCTGACTCCCCTGCATCTTAGGGATGCCAAGCATCCTGGCTGGCCTTGAACTCCTGGCTGCCAGTGACCACCCTTCAGCTCTCAGATCCCATGTCTCTGGACACTGGCTGAAGAACAACAACAACAAAAAAGTTATCCTGTTGAGATGAGCCACGACAATACATCTCTGGGGGTTATGTCACATCACAAAGGAGAAAAACTCAGACTCAGAGTAGGAAGGAACTTGTCTGAGTTCACAAAGGGTCTGAGAGAAAAGAATCCCAGGGTCATTTTCCAGAATTGCAGTCGCCTCCCCTGTGGCCAGGTCCAGAGGGAGTGAGTCACAGCTACTCAAGACTAGGCTTTTCTGTACCCCTCCAGGACTCTGACCTCCAGTGAGCACGGACCACTAGGATACTAGCTCCTCTCCTCTGGTACCCTCACCCTCAGCCTCTCTCCTTCTGTTAGGGGACGGGTCACCCACGGGATGCCCAGACAGAAATGATACAATCCTTGCAAGAAGACGGATGACAGTGACAGGCTTAGCCTTGCCCCAGATGTCAGATTTTAGGAAGATGTGTTCACTGCACTGTTGCTAAGAAACAACTGGTGGTGAGGGAGCATAAGGATCAGGGAAAGGCCAAAGCCTCAAATGAGACCTACTGTGCCACCCTGTAAGGAAAAGTCTTGCTAAGCTCTATGCCACCTGGGAGAGACTTGGGGTAGGATGGGATGAGCCCAAAGGAGAGTATTCTGAGTCACTCTTTGGTCCCCATCCTCTAGCTCTCCCACACCTCCTTGCACCCATCTAGGGAAAGGTCTTCACAATGCACCCAAATAATGCTCTCCCTCCTCCTTCATCTCCTGGAGTTTTGGTTCCATTTGCCTCTCTGTCCCTGCTGCTGCAGAAGGCCAGCATGCAGCCTGGTGCACAGGTTAGGGGTGTGTAACATTTTGTCTGAATAGGCTCCTATGTTCCCATAATTTATAGTGGTAAGTAATCTTATTTGCAAAGCAAGCCCTTACAGTTATAAAAAACAAGTTAATTGACTTGCATAAAAATCAAACATGTAAAAGTTTTCCATCTGAACACAAACAGGACACTGAGCCCATTTGTACAATAGCTATGATGCAGTGTGGCCCTTGTCTGGCTTACAGGGACCTGGCCTCTTTCATAACCCAAAATGGAATCTTAAACCCTGACAAGGCCACATACCGATGGGAGTTACTGAATTTAGAGTCAGTCACTCAACTAATTATACGACGTTTTATTTTTTTTCCTTGTGTCAATAAACAAACTTGGGTCTGACTTCTGACACGGAGTCCTAGAAGCCAATTAAGAGGCGTTCCCAATATATTACAGAGTCTACACACAAGGATGGCTTTTCTTGGAAGAGTGAACATCATGTTTCTTTTAATGACTGTGAAAATATATGAGTTTCTTAATCGCTGGCAACTTGGACGGAGTCTGAGCGAGTGAGACAGGGAAATCTCTAACTCCCAACTAGGGAATGAACAGGGGCCGGATTCTTGATGGGGTTTTGACGATAGCATCCTCTGGTGAGAAGACTCAGAAGACAGCATGTGACAGTGACAAGCTGACGGCCAGTGTCTCTTCAGGGCCCAGAAGACAGGGAGAATCTTCACTGCATCTGAGTTTTCTGCAGAAAGCCGGGAGAACCTGCCTTTTCTCAGTGAGAAAACATAATAAAGTGTGCGCACACACATACTCTTCCCAAAGTGCTGTCAGCAGCAATGTCCTATTTCTTTATTTCTTTACATTGTACATATTTCCATGTATATAATATATAATACATATGATATATATTATATACATGGAAATATATATATAAATATATAATACATGTATATATCTCCAAGGAGGTTTTCATAGTGTCATCCTTTGCCCCCACCGACACCCCCCCCCACTATCCTGAAAGCCCAATTCACAGGGAAGGAGAAGAGGAAGTGGAATGAATACCTATTAACCTCCCATTATGTGTTAATTGTCTTTGCTTTCTGTGCTTTATCTCCAAGAGCAAACTGCCAGCAAGATATAATTGTTCCTGATTCACAGATGAGAACATCAAGGCCCAGGGAAGGGGAATGATTTTGGTCAAAGTCATACAGCAATTTACTGGCAGAGCCAAGATCAGGGTTCAGTCCACTCCTGTTACTGTGCCCTGCTCTGGACAGAAAAAGTATAGTACTAGCCAGAACTCTCAGGAGCAAAGCATCAACTGTGATCTGATGCATCCACCCTTGCTAGAAAGTGGGCTCCACCACGTGTCAATATCTTTTTGAACCCCTACTATTTGCTTTGTACCAAGGAGGGGCCGTGGGTCCCAGTAAATGCAGCAGTGCTGTAAGCAGGCATGGTGGAAGGGTACTGAATCAGCAGGACCTTGGGGAAGAGTGGGGGTTGGGATAGGCTCTCAAGATTTACACCTAAGTGAGGAAGAGGCATTCGCATGATGGGCCAGCAGGAGCAAAAAGCAGCAGGTGTGAAAATCGAAGTTGTGTGGTCCACAGGGCCCCAGAGATACTGGAGGAACCAGCATTTCTCAGGCTGCACTCAGTGGAGGCTCGTGATGTGAGATGTGCCAGGTTGGGGAGGATTTGACGTGAGAAGGGCAGGTGGGAAGATGGAGACAGACAGCATTCTCTAATCCGTACTGATTGGGCTCCCTCAGTCAGACAGTTGACAATAACCAAGCCTCAGAAGAGAAGATGGGGCAGGCCTGACTAGCTGCTGCAACACAGTGGGGTGGGGGTAGGGACAAGAGCTGTACAGCTGCATGCTGGGTTCCTATGACTCTGGCTAAGACTTACCCTCTTCATGTTTCAGCTTCCCCCCTGCAAACAGGATAATAAATGGCTGGGGAGAAATCTCAGTCGGCAGTGTTTGTCTTGTAAACACAAGAACTTGAGTTAGATCCTCAGCTAAAAACAAAAACAAAAACAAAAAAAAACCAAAGCCAAAACCTGCACATGGTGGCACACACTTGTAATCCCAGTGCTGGCAGAGACAGGCAGATTATTTTGGGGGCTCACTGGCCAGCCAGACTAGCCGAATCATAGAGCCTCAGGTTCATCAACAGGACTGCGACTCAAAGTAGGTGGGTAGCACCTGAAGAATGACAATTGAATTTGTCCTCGGGACTCAAAATGAAAACACACATGCACACACACTCATACACAAGCACACACACGCACACACACAGAAATACACATACATCCTGTAGTTTCATGCAAAACTCTTAGGTTAGAAACCTGGCATGTGGTAAGGGCCTAGTAAATGTGAAGTGCCAACAAGTCCTTACTGGGACTCCTCCATCTGATGGCTTTAGCCACCCTGGACATGCTTCTAAGCCTCTTGATGAGAGTCAGTCTCTAGGCAGGTGGAGCCTACTAGGTGCTCACTAGATGAAAAGAAGCTCACGGTGGGTGCTGTTGTTTCAGTATCATTGTCACTCTCCCCGAAATGACACCCAGCCTTCATGGTGGAGTGGGAGCTGCAGCCACTGGCTCCTGACCACAACCTGTCCAGGCAGAACTAACATACCACCCAGGACGGGAAGACAAATGGACCTGCCACCTACCCAGAATGCGCGTGCACACCAGGGGCACGTAGCCCAACTCGTTAGCACAACAGGGCTCCCTTCTTCTCAGGCTGCTTCCAGGCTCCCCATGTGCTTTGCTCAGATTGGAGGTCCCCATTATTTATGTTTGGAAAATGCATTCAGGGCAGTTCCCAGAAGCACTTACAGAGCTCTTATTTAATTGCTACTTTATAAACTCGCTGCCCCAAAGAGTGAGGGATTGATGGTCTGGCCTGGCACCTGGAGGG
Source organism: Lophiomys imhausi (assembly GCA_907164525.1). Classification (NCBI taxonomy): domain Eukaryota; kingdom Metazoa; phylum Chordata; class Mammalia; order Rodentia; family Muridae; genus Lophiomys; species Lophiomys imhausi. Next base: position 6,445,321 of record CAJQZJ010001558.1, read on the forward strand.
GCCTTGCTGCAAATGCTTTTCCGAGAATGACTTGGGAGCTGGACTCCCAGGAGCTCTAGGCCCCCTGCACCCTGGCCTGTGTCCAGCTCTGGAGGGCGCTGGAGAACTCATCACCTTAATCCCTAGCTTTTGGATAGCAGCTGTTGTGTAGACACACACACACACACACACACACAAGACCCTTCATCGGCTCAAGGCCAAGTGTACCATCTACCCTCCCCTTCCCACAGACCTGCAAAAGCCAAGCTCCAAGGATGCCCGGAGCCCCACAAATAAGCAAAATGGATCTTGCTCAGGACTTGCTGAGCCCACGTGCCTCAATGTCATGTGTCCAGATGAGGCAATCGGGGGTTTATACCTGCAGCCCACTCCCTAACCCATGTCTGCAGCATGCATTTCACCTCCCTGAGCTCTGGTTTCTCCACTTTTAACATCGAGCTTAAAGGTTCCATTTCTCAGCAACGCGAAGAGAGGTAAACATGCTGATTGCTGTGCCAGTCCTCTGAGGATTGTTGAGGATCGATGCTGGTAAATTCTCCAGCCTCAAGAGTGGAGGATGAATTGCCTTCAAGGAAGTGCTCCTGACTCAAGGTGAAACTTCCCACTCAGATGAAATTCAGACCTTCGTAATGACCCTTCCCGTTTACTTACTGAGTCAGGACACAGGACCACACTCCAGAGCTGGATGGCTCCCCAAAGCACTTTACAAGCCTTCCTGCTCTTTAGGGTCTGAACTTCAAGCATCACTGTGTAGATGAGGAAGCAGAGGTTATCTGGACAACATGGCTAACAGTCAGTCAGTCAGTCTCTGGCTCCAAATCCCACATGACTTCCTTCACCTGGGCTACACAGCTTGCCTGGCTTGCCCAAGACCCATAATGCTCTCCTCCTGGTTCATAGCTTTGTCCACACAAAGCTGTATACTTTAAAGCTCTCTCTTGAAGATGAAACAGCGCTGAGGGTTGAAGCTAAGGCGTGGCACATGTCAGACAAGATATATCACTGAGTTACATCCCAAACCCATTTTTTTTTGAAGTAGGGTATGACTAAATCCAAGTAGGCCTTGATCTTGCCATCCTCCTGCTTCACCTGCCCAAATGGGGGAGGAGGAGGTTATAGTCTTGTGTTATCAAGTTGGATTAAATTAAAAATTCTTAACATCATCCCATGAGATATTGTAAAATTAGATCAACGAGCATGACTGAATCCTGGTAGTAATTTCTGGAAGCTTTGTCAGAAAATTTAAAAGCTAGGACTCGAGAGCCAGCTCTATGGCTATGATCACTTGCTGTTCTTCCAGAGGGCCTCAGTTCAGTTCCCAGCACCCATAAGGGCCTGTATCCTCCAGGAGATCTGACGCCTCTAGTCTCTGTGGGCACCTTTCTCAAATACACACACCTACATGCACATACACATATAATTAAGGATGAAAAAGTAAAAATTAATTTGGGTGGGTGTTAAGAATAGAAATACCTCCGGATATGACCATACTAGGTATGTTTAAACTATTTCCCAGAAGTAACTCACTGCCACAGCATCTCCACACTGTAGAGGAGCAGATAGCCTTGGTACCATGTGGCCTTCTGAATCTCAGTGAGACACTAAAGGGTCTTCTGAGGAATGGAGCTGGGGAGAGAATTCAAGCTTGAGGACTCAGGAGACATGGACAGGGACTCCAGAGTAAACTGGCTAGCAGACTCCAGGTTCAGGGAGAGCCCCTGCCTCAGTGGATATGCAAAAGGGTGGTGGAGGAAAACACTTGAAAAAAACTTCTGGCCTTCCTTGTCACACACAAGCACATGCATGCATGTGTGCACTCACCCACATACATGCATATGCCCACACACATGTGTATATGTATACACTTGCACCACCCACTCATATACATACAAAACAAAAACAAACAGTCAGCCCTTGCAGTTAGGAGCCTTCCTCTCCATTTCTAGACAGGGTTAAGTCCTGCTGGTGCCCCTGACAGTGTCTGTCCCATAATACTGAGTGCACTGTTAGGATTATCCACTCATCTGCCCTCCTGTGGTTCTGGGAACCCCTAAAGTTCTATCCATTTTGTTCTCTTGGCCCCCTAGTTTAAGAACTTGGCATTTAATAGACACACAGAAAACAAAACAAACAAAAAAAATTAGTGAATCAGGAGTTTGGAGGGAGGAGACAGTTTTCATTCAGTGAGCCAGCAAATGTGCATCTCCCTAGCGTAGCTCCGGGTGTGCAGTAGGCATGCCATGAATGTTAAAGCTGGAGAAATTTTCACTCCCAAAACCGGCCTTATTTGTTTAACTGTGATTCGCAGCTTCTTCTAGTATTCCCGGCAATTCCCGGGACAGTCTGATTTTTCCACTCACTTTAAACTCTCCCTGAACTCTGTGGCCTGCCGATCCCCCCCGCCCCACACACACACACACCCCGTAGTCTCCGTCCCTGCCAGGTCTCCTGGAATCTTCGTGTTTTTCTTTTATAAACTCCGCCGATGGGTTTCATGAGGTCACGCAGCATTTACCTTTCCTATCCACAGTTCGTGGACTGTCTGGCGTTGTTCATCTGTTCATTCCTTCAATCGCCGCCCACTCGCTCTGCTAGCCATTAGCACAGGACTTAGCACCTGCGACCCACCACGCTGCCTCATAACCAGGGTTCAAATCTTGGTGAGATCTCTGAGACCCTGGGTAGGTGACTTAACTTCTTTGTGCCCTTAATTAGCAGCACGTCTGCAAAGCACAGGTGTAACAGTGCCCTTGCCACAAAACTATAGAGAGGATTGAGAGGAACAGTTGATTTAAAAAACACACACAAAGAAAACCCAGGAATTTCCTGAGTACTGATGTTTCGTTATTCGACAAACATATCTCTACTGTACCTGAGGACCAGGCTCTGCTGATGCTGAGGTGCACAAGACAAGCTCCCTGGTCGGCCCCACCCCCTCCGAGAAGAGGAGAAAGACTTATAATAGAAATTAATGCTGCCCAAATACCACCATGGAGACCTTCCCTGAGTGGCTCCTAGGAGCAAAAAGGAAGGAAGGTAGGAAGTTCTTGTTAATGAGGACATGTGAATATGAATTGCAGCAGGTGATAGAGCCCTGGTCCCTGAGAGTGGCAAGGACAGAGGGAGCAGGTCAGGGGGAGGTAAATGACACACTCAGTAAAATCCCGAGTTCGTAGCAACTGCAGCACTGAATATTTTGAAGGACATAGGTAAATGAGAGCGGACAGGCGGCTGCTAGACAGCTACGGACTTGGAGAGCATGCTGTTCCCTTCCCAGGCAGCAAGAGAAGGGGTGGTTTCCTGGAGTCTGCCGTACGTATATGCGTATATGTACATTTCAGAACCCGCTGGTGGCTATTGTACTAGTCCAGGCAAGATGGGACAAACTAAGATAGGGAAATGAGACAATAAACTTAAAGGATATTTCGAGCAGGGCAGAGAGGCTTGGCACACTCGGTCCACAAAAGGCCAGACAAGAACTATTTCAGCTACTCTCCCAGGTGCAAAGCAACCAAGACAATTTGCAGACAAACAGGCGTAGTGATAAAAGGAGACTACAAGCAAGTTTGACGGAGGGTCCAGAGCTCACCAGATATGTAAGGTGGTTGAATAGTAATTGACACCTGTCAGATGTTGACAGGGAAGGCACAGGAGGAAGAAAAGCTCAAAAGAGGCCCAGAGAGCTAGCACCCTGCCTGCTTGCCTGCTAACCTAACGCTATCTCTGCCAAGTCACTTCCTTCAAAAGCATAGAAGCTGGACACTTGGGATTTGACTCAGGTGTAGAGCAAGGCTCTGGGTTCCATGCCCTAAAGCCACAAGAGAAAAACAGAAAGATTCAGAAAATCGGCAAACTCTATCACTCTGGAGAGGCTCTTGCTCCTGGTGTCCTGGAACTCCCATGATCCTGCCCCAATCTTTGGAGGGAACATGGAGCAATTATGAGATATTGACCCACAGTATAAGCTTACAGATGGCCTGGCTGCCCTGTCCAATACAAGCTCTCTGCTGCAGGGCCTGTAGGAAAAAGCCAGTGCATGCCCCGCCCAGCTGCACCACACAGCAGGGAAAGAGCTGACCCAAAGGCAGTCCGCATGCTGCAGCCAGGCTGTTTGCATTTGTGCAGCAACAGCCTGCTGGAGAGCAGCATGTGAAACTAATTTGGGAAGATCCTAAGTACTGAGAAAGCTGGCTATTTAAAGAAATCCTGCAGCTCATTCTGGTGTAAAATTATCTACTGTTTTCTCCCTGTGCATTGCTGGTGGGAAGAGGAATTGGGGCAGAACTGTGAAGGCATTCTGATTACCAACCTTGTCACTTCTAGTACTCTCTCCTCAGATTGTAATTATATGTATCCTAGATTATCTACTTGGGTTCCGTCCCTAGCAACCATTTAAGCAGACAGGTTCAGCAGCAAGAGCCTGTAATTCCAGTGCTGGGGAGACAGAGACAGGAGGATTGTTACAGATCACTGGCCACTCAGTCTAGCTGAATCAGTTAGCTCAGTGTTCAGTAAGAGACCTTGCCTCAAAATGTAAGATGGAGAGATAAAGGAAGATACTCGATGGTGGCCTCTGGCCTCCACATGTGCATATAGACAGACATGGGGGGGTGGCGGGGAAGCAGTTGATATTTGAGATAGATTTGTAGGAGTTGACACAAATGGTTCTTACTCACTGTTGAATCTTTAAAAAGCCATAGTTATAAGCAACTACAAGTTTGAAAAATAATCTTACACACACACACACACACACACACACACACACACACACACACCTAGAGTAGAGACAGATCTATGCTGAGGCAAAGCCAGGTGCCCAGAGATCACATACGTTAAGGAAGCTCTCACTCTTGAGTTCATGGGAGTGTCAGCTCTGAATTACATGAGCCTGAGAGCGAGAGGTTCTTGAAATCTTGCACTCACAATGTTTCATTTGTCTTACCATTGTCCCAGTGCTGACACATAGAAGAATGTTCAAGGCTGACACACAAGTTATCTCTGAAGAGACATGTTGAGGAGAGACAAGAGAAAGTGAGGCTCTGACAATTTCATGATCTTGGGTAGCAATACCGTAGTCACCCATCAGTACTGGTTTGGCCCAATCAAAGCTGCTCTTTCTCCTATGCTATGGAATGGCACCAGACTTCTCCCCAGGCAGATCACATGTCACTTCTAATCCCCTTCCACTGGCCAGTGGAATGGCCACTCCTAAAAAAAAAAAAAAAAACAGGAGAGAAGGTGATCTTTTTTTATCTAGAGAGAGTCTTGAGTTTGGGTTACATGGTAACATCATTGAATGTTTTTTTTTTCTTTTCTTTTTTTTATTGAAAAAAATTTCATTTGTGAATTTCACATCATGCACCCTGTTCCCTCCCATCTCCCACCTCCCCCAAGACCCACCCTTTCAATCTGTCCCAGCATAAAAAATAACGGCTCATTGTGGAAGCTACAGTGTATCTCAGTATGTACCACAATATTCTCCTTTGTCCCCACATTCTGCTTGTAAATGTTCATTATAATGATTCCTTGGTCTGGTATGAGACCCCTGGTTTCTGCTACTCTGTCAGTACTGGATCTTCACTGGAACTCCTCTCTGATATGCCGTAACTGTCCTGTGTCATGAAGATCCTGCTCTCCTGGGTTGTGGAACTGGCCTCTTCTTGCATTCTAGCAGTTCATCCATGGGGTAGATGTTGGGGTGGGCCAACTCTAAGCCCTGGTTCTGGACCTGCAACCCCCCACTTGCAGGGCCAGTTCTACTATGGAAAGGTGCAGGGCCTGCTCTCCCAAGTGCTACAGCATGTGAGGGGCAAGTACAGCTCTCCTGTTCTTGTGACCCCCATCTGGGCCAGATCTCCTGTGGGTCAATTGTGGTGAGGCCAAAAGGGAGGGGAGAGCATCTCTCCTTAGCCAACAACACCACATAGCAGACAGAAGGCAGGGCTGGCTCTCCCACAACCCCCATATCCAGGACTAGCCCTAGTGTGCTACCCAGGCAAGGTGCAGGGCCTGCTCTCCCAAATGCTGCAGCATGTGAGGGGCAGGGACAGCTCTCCTGCTCTTGTGACCCCCATCTGGGCCAGATCTCCTGTCAGTCATGGTGGTGAGGGCAAAAGGGAGGGGAGGGCATCTTTCCCTAGCCAACACCACCATATAGCAGACAGAAGGCAGGGCTGACTCTCCCACACTCACTCCCTCAGGGTTGACTCACCCACAACCCCCACATTCAGGGCCAAGCAGACTTCTTCCAGTTTCTGGTTTGTTTTCTGCCCTGGGAGCCCATCTGGTGCTTGCCTGGTACTGGTATTGAGGTCATCACAGGCTACCCCATGGCACCAAAGTGGTGTTGGTATCCATCTTGCTTTTTTTTCCCAGGAATATTAGGCTACTATTCATTCAGATGTTCATAGGTCAGAACACTGAATGTAGATATAGCCTTTCTCCTCTTTGCCACCTACTGATGTACATGTGACATAGCAGTCACATCTGCAATGCCTGTAGGGACAGGGACATTGAATGTTTTTAAACAAAAAAAATCAATTAGTCTATTTTATAACCCTATAACAAAATGCCTGAAGTTACTAAGTTAAGAGAAAGGAGTTTTTTGGGCTCTTAGTTTTAGAGTTATGGGGGTACTAACCCTGTACTTCAGTGCCTGTGGTGAAGAAACACATTGGGACACAGAGTTGTAGGCCCACACCATGGCAAGAAACAAAAAAAAGGAAAAGGCTGTTGTCCTACAATCGCCATTGCAGGATGGGTACACCCTGCAATGATCTAAGGACCTCTCATCGAGTCCTGCCTTAAAGGTTCTACCAACTCTTGCCATCCTTAAGCCTTCAGCACATGGCCTTTTAGGGACATTCAGCACATAAAATACAGCAGGGACCAAGGCCTCTCTTGTTCTGTTTCCAGCATGTGAACTTGAACTCTTGAACTTGTGGTCACCAGAATGCACCTCTGCCTTCTGGTAAAGGAAAGGAAAGGCAGAAGTGTTGATGTCAGCTGTTAGCCACACTTTTAAAAAGCCTGTTCTAGAACACTCACCCAGTGACTTCCTGGACCTCGGCTTATGAAACCATGCTTAGTTATCAGGAACTGTAACACAGCAAGACTCATTGTCACCTGAACATCATAGGAATCCTATTAGTGAAGAAGGAGCGATGTAAAGACAGCAAGCAGCTGAGGAATCGGACTGGTCAATGTGCATGTGTGCTTGCCCAGCTCTCGGCCACCAAGGAGGTGTTGTTTGACCCACTGCACAGATGTACTGAGACAGAAGATCAAATGACCCTTCCAGGCTGCACGGCTGTCACATGGTTAAGCTGACTTTCCATCCAGGTGTGTCTCCCTTTACTGCCCTTCTAGCAACTGGCAGAGAACTTCAGTAGCATCCAATCTCATCTCCTAGTTGGCCATGCTCGCATGCTCATATATGTCCATGCCTTATGGAGAAAGGTCAAGCACCGTGCCTTCATGAGGCAACACATCAAGTAACTGTAATACAAGCTTGGATTAAATCAAATTAACCCCTACATACACGCACACACTAAAGATGCATAAAGGCGTAAAAGGTCATAGATGGAATAGAATGTCCTCGGGAGCAGAGGTAGAAACCCTGATCTTCAGCTCCAGACTTACTCATATCCATTCTTTAGGGATAAACCCAGCATACATGCAAATCATTTACAAAATGTGATTAGCTCCAAGGCTTGCTGAAAAGACTTAGGGAAACAATGCAAGTGTGACTGCCTAGCACAGACTAGCTGAACCAGAAGTGAATCTTTTCCTTCCTGAACCTTCCTGAGACTCCAACAAAATGTCTTAAACATCACCCCATTTCCACATTGGATAAAGATTTGCTAAGGGATTCCAGATGCCAACCTTCAACAAGCAAGACCAACAGAATGTCTTTTAATTTTCTGTTACTTTGAGCTAGTTACTTACTTGAAGAGAAACTTCCATCAAGAGTCCCCTTTGAAAGGGTACATAGTACGAAGTAGGTACTGCACAAACTTGCACACAGAAGGACAGGTTTAAGGAAGTACCTGACACATCTGGCACAGGTTTTACCTAAGTTCGGGGTCTGCTTCCCAGACTGAATTGTGCATACAAACCACTGGTCTAGCTCGCAGTGAGCCTAGACTATCAAGTGCCCTTGGTCTCAGAAGGAGAGATTTATAATATGTGAACAGAGATATAAACACATTTCTCTGCTCTTCCTTTACAATGAAAGGAATTGGGGGGATCAGAACACTGCAGCTAGAGTGAGTTAAGGAAGAGGGGGAGGTAGGACAGGAGAATAGCCTGGTAGCTGTATAACGACAGAGGTGTTAGAGCATGTTGGTGTGGGGCATACAGCACCCATTCCACTTAGTTTTACTGGTAGCATCCTGGTTATATGTCAATGCTCTCCTTAGAAGCAGTTGACAGTTGGTCCTCCCAGTGATTGCCAAGAAAGGACAGAGCTGAGTGAGGGCTTATAGCCCAGTGCTTCTCAACCTTCCTAATCCTGTGACCCTTTAACACAGTTCCTTGTGTTGTGATGACACCCCTCCTCCTAAAATTATTTTTCATTGCTGCTTCATAACTGCAACTTTGCCACTGCTGTGAATTGTAATATAATATCTGTGGTTTCCAACGGCCTTAGGAGACCTCTGTGAAAGGGCCATTTGACCCCCTCAAAAGGGTTGAGACCCACAAGTTGAGAACCAATGTTATATGGAAGGAACTTCATCCTTTCAACCTCTCACAAATGTAGTGTTCTAGATGTATCAGGGAGTAGTAGAGGAACAACAGTACCAGGCCCCCCAAAACTGTTCATCAAATTCCCCGGCCTCCTCCTATCAATGGCAATGGGGGGATATAGTCAAAATACACCAGCCACAGTAATTGAATTCACTCTGTCAAGGCGAACTCTCTCCCTTAGAACTTCGTTCAGAAGCAGAGTATCCGAGATTAAAGCTGGTAAAAGAGTGTTTGTCCCTGGGCCTCACATGAGTGATTCCTCTGAGCAGACCCTGCTACTGCCACCTCCCAATCCTTTAGCCTGGATTTATCCTTTCCAAACCTGCGTTATCGGCCTTTTCTCTTATGAATATACCCTGTTGTGTTTTAACTTAGTGGAGAAAATGGGTTTATTTAGTTTGGGGTTTCACAGACTGGAAGTTCAAGATTGGGCAACTACATTGATTTTGTTTCTATTTCAGGCCTTGAAGCAAAAGTAAGAAACTGAGGAGAAGGCAAAGGTGGGGTGGGAGGGGGAGGATCACACACTGAGACAGGAATCCAGAGAGAAGCTACCTTTTGGTTCTTTCAGTGGATCCTCTTTCCACATCTTAAGGTGACCCATCACTATCTAATGCTTGTAGCCAAAGGATGAGAACCACTGCCATTCTTGGTGTGTGGAAAGAGGCACCATTCATGTGTGCCCATGTGTGAAGGCATGTAGAATTCCTTGTGTTGTGTGTACCATAAGGTCCCAGAGACCCCCCTTTTATTCATGAAAGCTGTAGCATTCTTTTGCTCTCTCACTCTAGACCTCTCTCAATCTCCAGCCCCTCCCTAAAGTCCACTGGGATATGAGGCAGCTCCCTAAAGTCCACTGGGATATGAGGCAGCTCCCTAAAGTCCACTGGGATATGAGGTAGCTCCCTAAAGTCCACTGGGATAGAAGGCAGCTGTGAGCTCTGGACCTTTCCTCCAAAGTGCCCTGAGAACTTCAGAAAGGCCATTGAGTGCAGGGAAGTTGAGTGACAAGGCTGAGAAGAACAGAAGACAGGGATCTATTTCTAAGAACTCAGGACCTGCTGTATGTCAACACAATCCCACAGGAAACCTTGTGCTAGTCTGCCCTTGCAGGGTGGAAGGGATTCTTTGTCACTAGAGAGGAAGGCCTTTTCTCTGGACTGTCATGGTGGGAGGTCAGGAAGGAGTTCCCACCCATCTTTTAAAAGGTCACTCAGCCTCAGAGCAGCCAGGGGTGGCCCAGTTGGGATGATATAAGGAGATGAGCAATATAGCTGGTATTTACTATTGAAAGCACATAAGGGCAAATATTTGGCCAAGCGTTTATTTGCCAGTGGAACTATTTAAATGGTTGAATGGAGCCCAAGTGTCAGCATGCAGAGCTTGATTAAAAACAAACAGGAGAAGTGTCTCTCTACTCTTCTGAAGTTGGAAGGTTTTTGTTTCTTTGGCTCTGGAACCTCAGCAGGCTCTGCCCCTCAATTCCAGACAGCCAGGCAGGGAGCCTCCAGCCCAGCGAGCTCTTCCCACCCCCACACTGATGAGGAGGGCTCTGGACATCACTCTAATGATAGCAAAGCCTTTGCAGACTTACAGCATCTGGGCCTTCCTCTTTCCCTTCCGTCTTTGCTTTTCTTCCCAAATGAGGACCAGTGCTTGAAAAGTGTGTTTCCTGTTCACTTGCCTAAGGATGGCTGGAGCAGAGGAGAGTGGGGGCCTCTTTTTGTCCAGTGGTCTCCAGAGGACACTTCCCTCTCTCAGACAAAAGCTGTCTGACAACTGCTTAACACCTACTCTGAGTCAGGTTTCATGCCACACCATCCCTCCTTCCCATTCTTCATTATGGTCTGCTCTTCCAAAGTACAGGGCCTTTACTCCACTTGACAGGTAGGTAGACTGAGGCTCGAAAGTGTCATAGTTTGCCTGAAGTCATGCAGTTGGAAGATGGTAGAACAAAACTTGAGCCTAGCATCTTCAGATTCTGAAAGTCCACACTGTTTTATCCCCTTCTCTTCCTAGATCCTGAGACCTTATTTGGTGGCCACTGTTCCTGGGTGGCAGGGTTCCTGGAACAAGGAGCCAAGTCTGAAACTGCTGGGAAGGTAGATCTGCAGGAACTGAATCATATCCACAACTCTTAATTCTGGGTAATGGGGAGCCCACCCAGAATGACTATCTCCCTAGATAGCAAACCCTAAAACTCCAAGACACTATGACATTCTGGTGTCAGCCACTATGGTCATCTGCTCCTTGGAGTCCCCTGCTCAGGCAGAGGGGCAAGAAGGAAGAAGAAGGCTTAAACCCTGCCCCAGAAGTGTTCCTGTTGCACCCAGGAAAATTACTTCCTTCTGTTCTTCCACCTGGGCCCTGGAAGCCACAGACCTAGGCGCAGTTAGATTTTTTTTTTCTCTGAACCTCAATGGGGAAAGGCACACCCCCAAGCATCATTATTATTAACTCAGAGGGCATCTAGAAGATGCTGCTGGCTCAGAGCAGTCACTCCCACCAAAAAGTAGTACTGTTCCTTTTACAGACACACGCACACATGCACGCACGCACGCACGTACTTCCTTGAATGTAGTATGTGAATGCCCTGGATTCTCAAAAAGGGAAAAGTCCACACCTTCCGCCTAGGCAGCTCCCTGCCCCCACAGGAGAGATTGAATAGTCAAAGCCTGTCCTTTACCCCTTGCGACTCTGCAAATTGCAAGCAAACAAGACGGCTCATGATAGGCCGCCCTGGAGTGTGGCCAGATTCCTGAGGGTGAGAAAAAATATCACACTAAATCTTCAGGAGACAGTCCCCAGAGAGAAGCAGGTCTTACCAAGGGACCCCTGCCTGGCCTCTGCTGGTCAAACTCGAATTCCCTGGAGGGAAGCCCCTTTGGAAAAGGCAGGCAGGCATGGAGGCCTGTGGGTGCTGAAGACTTTCTCAGGCCTGAAAAGCTTGGCTTCACACAATTTAGGATAAAGTTGTGGTTGGGATAGAGACTCATTTGCAGTAGAGGGAGCTTACTAAAGCATATAGGCTAGGCATTGTCAGATGTTGAGGGGGAATACTCCCCCAACTTTTGTCCCCAGCACTACGCAGGGAGTTAGTACCAGAAAGAAAATTCTAGGCCAAGTGGTCTCTAACATTGCAAGCCTGTGCCTCTGGCAGTCTATAATTCCCCTGCTCATTTCCTGACCACTTGAGTTTCCTACCTGGGACCTTACCAGATTTCCATCCCAGGCTTTCTGGATATGTTGTATTTTTAGCAGGATATATGTAGAAGTGCAAATACCCTCATTTTTATAAACAGACCTGGTGTTTATGATGAAGATATATTCTGAGAAATGCCTTGTCACTAGGCAATTCTGTCATGTGTTAATATCATAGACTATACTTATACAAACTAAGATGGCAATAGTGTCACCTGGAGATAAAATTTTATATGATCATTGTCATATATACAGTGCATGGTTGACTGCAACTGTATTATATAGTTTATGATTATATACGTGTGCATGCGGATTTGTGGATGTGCCCATTTGTACACATGTATATTATAATATGTAATAAGTATACATTGTAACATTATAATATATGCATGCGTACAATGAATACACACGTAAGCTATGTAGTTACCTCACAGCAAATGCATAGGTCTACATATAGGCATTTATATACATGCATGTGTGTAAAACTATTCTTGAAACTCATAAAAAGATAAGAAGAGAGGAAGAAAAACGGGTATGAAGGAGGAAGAGAAGTAAAGAAGAATGGAAAGGCCAGAAGATTCCAAAGAAGAGAAGGGATGGAGAAGCAACAAACATGGAGAAAGCAAAAACAGAAATATGTTGCTTCCCCAGCATAATAAATCATTGCATCACTTCAAGGCCATTAGCTTTCCAGAAGTTCTAAGAATGTTCCTTGGGTCCAAGAAATGTGTATTTGGAATTCAGAGGCTCATCAGAGCTAACTCTGTCTTAGTGGCCACAGACTGCAAGGGAAGTGCATTAGGCACAGCTCTAACTAAGCAGGCTGGAACTTCCTTCCCTTTTCCCTGGAGCTGGTCAGGGTACCCTCCAACTTCATCTCCATACATTATCAGGGTCTCCTTGGGGCCAGGCTTTCTGTTGACCTTCCCCAAGTCCCTTGCGTCCCTAGAGAGGCAGACTGGCAACTTCCCCTTCCCAGTTTCCTGTCTGTAGATTAGGCTAGGAAGTAGATCCTCTTAAACTATTTGCCCTGCTATGACAACACCACAGATTGTGTGGTTTATACATGGCAGACCTTTATCTCTCACAGTTCCAGGCCAAGCCAAGGTGAGGACAGCTTCCTGGTTCACAGAAAGCCACTTTTTGCCACGACCCCAGATGTCAGTGCGTGAGCAGAATCTCTTCTGAGGGCACTCACCCTCATAACCAAGTCACTCCCAAAGATGCTGCCTCCTCATGCCATCACGATGTAGGTTAGGTTTTCACATGTGAAGGTAGAGAATTCATAAACAGTCAGCCTATAGCCAAACTACCCTATAAGTACTTGTGAGCATCAAATGGATGTGCAGATGTGACATGTTCTTAATGTTACAGTGCGTCAGTCAATTCCTTGGGCTCACATGACCCTGGCGTTATGAAGCAAAGTTCCTGAAGTACCAATCTAACATGACTGAGAGGACTCCTTGGTTTTTCTGAAAGGGGTGTGTTGGGTTGGGTTTGTGTTGGTATAGTTTGATTTGGTTGGTTTGGTTTTTCAAAACAGGGTTTCTTTTTGAAGCCCTGGCTGACCTGGAACTCGCTTTCTAGACCAGGCTGGCCTGTAACTCAAAGAGCCTCCTGCCTCTGCCTCCCAACTGCTGGAATTAAAGTCATTTGCCACCACCAAGTCCAGGGAAACCAAAGATGAGACTTTCGGCACTGAGGATTGATCATGGGGGAGGAGGAGAGTACACTCAGTCCAATGACATCACTGCACACTCTCATTGTATACTTGGCAAGGCCATTATAAATGAGACACAAGAAAGTGGTCCTCTGCCATCCTCAAATTCTTTCCTTCTTTCTAACGAGTATCTCGAAAGTAACTCAACAATAGGATCATGATTCCCCCTACTCCTGGGGGTCTCCCAGTTTAGGCAGAGAGACCCTACCCTTCTCTCCCACCCTCAGAATCTGTAGTCAACGTACTATTTGAGTCAAAAGAAACAGAAACATGAATGCAATCACAGAACCGGACTCCCCAAGTCCCTGTGTGACCTGGAACACATGGCTCAGCATATCTAAGTTTATTTCCTTGCCTTTCAAAAACAATTATGCCTCCTGCCTCCCTGGGTTTCTGGAGGAATGAGAGTCAGATCTGGGTCCTCAGTTTGAGGACAGCTCAAGCCTTACTCTCTTCTGGGCCATTCCTCTGAGTAACAAGAAACTTATGAAGAAAAAGAGCTCCTAGGTATCATGGAGAAGCAAATTTCCTTCTACCAAAAAGAGTCCCTCTGGGGATTTTATTTTTAATTTTTAATCACTCATTTATTTATCTGTGCTGGGAGTGAGCACACATGTGCCACTGTGCATGACAACTTGAAAGAATTGGTTCTCTGCTTCCACCCGGTGGGTTCCCAGGTTTGAGCTCAGATTGTCAAGATTGGAGGCAGACACCTTTTACCCACTGAGTTATCTTGAAAGGCCTGCCCTGGGAATATTGCAGGCAGGCTTTGGAAGTTGATGTTCTTCAGAAATGGCATTATCGTTGAGTATGCACAGTATCACAGTATTCTCTCTACATAAGTGTTACCCCATGTGACCCTTGTACCAGCTCATGGAGTAGATACCCACAGTCTCAGTTCACAATCAAGGACACAGAGCTCTTCCCTCCCCCCCTAAGTTGTACAGCTCATAGAGAAAGGAGCCAGGACTTGAACATCTACCTGTGGGTCTGTAAAAGCATCTTTTATTCATCTCTGTAATTGTTGTCTTGGAGGCTTACCACCCCTGTCTGCTAACTAGGCCTAGTCCTGGAAGCTTCTAGCCTCCATACAATCAAATCTAGGCCTAGAATGTTTTCAGCCTCTGAGAGAGACTTACTGCTCAATAAGCTCACCCTTTCTAGCTCTTTCTGAACTCTGGCTGGCTGGTTCAACTCAGCTGTTCTGACTCAAACTCCTCTCCAAGCTGACTGATTAATCTGGCTTCTCTCTCGGCCTCTGACTGAATTGCTCTGCTTGGCCTCAAACTAGCTTTGGCAATATGTTCTAATATTCTGGTTCCTTCTCATTCTCTGGCTCATTCTGTCTTCACCTGTGTCTAGCTTGTTCTGTCTTCAACCTGTCTCTCTAAAACTCTTCCAGTAAAACAGCCTCTGAATTCCACAAACTGAATTGCAATGAATTCAGCTCCATCCACTACACTGCCTCTCAACTCACTGACTCCACTGAACTGAACTCTGAACAGACGTCAGAGATCTGCATGTCTCTGTTTCCTGAGTGCTGGGATTAAAGGTGTGTACCATCACGCCTGGACCTAAGCTTTTCTTTACCTTTGCCCTATACCAGGCTGGCCTTGAACTCAGAGATCTGCTTGCCTCTGTCTCCTGGGATTAAAGGTGTGTCTGTGTTCTACCCAGACCACACAGACCTAGAAGGTCTTTGGATGTGATCTCTTACCAGAACAGCCATATGCTGAATTAAAATTCCTCTACGTGGGTCTGTCTGATGCTGAAGTGCATTCTCTTTCTTTATCTCCCTGTAGTCTCTATACATATGTATCAAAAACTTTACTACCACCATCCACTGTGGTGGGAAACTGAGGAAATAAATCAGGAGTGGGAGAAAGGAAAGAGACCAACAGAGACTCCAACTAGAAACACTTGATTCCATTTTTCCCTGCCCATCACATCATAAGAACATAAAAACCTCCAAGAAAACCCTAAACACTTAAAAAGTAAGAGAGAAGAAACACAGATTAAATGAATATCCATTTTCAAACAGCAGCTGAAATGAAGTAATTGCTAAGTTATTTCTACCATTGTGAGAAAGAGAAGGAATAAAATAAAAAAATAAAATATTAGGGCCTTGAATCTCTGGAGTGAACTCACATGTGGACACAGCGATGCCACACCAGGGAGCCTTAACACAATCAAATCTTTTCACCTTTCTGCTCAGCTTGCCCCTTTTCTCACTGAGCTCCCAGCTAACTGCTTCCATCCAGCCACAATGAATGGGTACCAAAGTGATCCGGGCTGTTTTGACACTAAGCATCAATGCCACAGTCTCGGGTTTTCATTGACAAATCAATTATTCTAGCTCATTACAAGGCCAGAGTGAGTTTTTCCCATCAGAATGGAAACTTTCATTCATTCTGCCTTTCATTCACCCGGGAAGGAAAGACAAAGAGAGGAAGGCAGGAGGCAGCCAGGCTCAAGTTGTTAGAGAACACTGCCATGCTTTCTCCTGGGGTAGCCCCAGAGAGGTGAGGCGCCACTGAGCTGAAGAAGTAATTCCAAGGAGGAAAGTCTGGATCTCCTGAGAGCAGCCTAACTGGTCTTTGTGGCCTTTAGCTCTGAGTCACAGACAGGTGCCCACTCCTAATCCAAGAGTTGCAGAGGGCAGGGAGAGCTGAGTAAGTCTCCATTAGGAGAGTTGTGAGCAAGTCATGGGTTGCTGTTAAAGGATGAAGCTACCACATGGCCAGACTTCTTCAGTGAGCGAGCCTCCCCCAGTATGATATGGAGTCCCTCAGAGACAGCAACTACTGTGTATCTGAGAACCAAAGCAGATGCATCATGTCTCTCCCCCAGCACCTTCCACTGAGGACTAAGGCAGGACACACAGTCGAATGCAAAAGAGCCACTGAACGTTTGCTCCAGTCACAGCTCTGGGGAGGAGTCCTGAGACAGTAACTGAGGCCTGTGTCAGGGAAACTATTCTCTCCGTGGGTCCTGTTGGCTGCTTTAAAAAACAAAACAATACAAAAAAAAAAAAAAAAAAAGCCAGGCAGTGATGGTGCACACCTTTAATCCCGGCACTCAGGAGGCAGAGGCAGGTGGACCTCTTCGAGTTTGAGGCTAGCCTGGTCTACAGAGTTCCAAGACAGCCAGACCTACACACAGGAAGCCTGTCTTAAAAAACCACACACACACACACACACACACACACACACACACACAAACCTGGTTGTGTGATCCCTGTTTTTAAGGTAAGAAGAATCAAAAGCACCCAAGTTTCTTCTTCTCTTCTCTCTTTCATTCCTTTTATTACAAATTTTGACACAAGTCTCACTGTGCATCCCAGGCTGGCCTTGAGCTTTCAAAATTCCTTCTGCCTCAACTTCCTGGTTACTTCTGGGATTACAGGTGTGAGCCACCCAGCCTGGTTAACCATCCTGCACTGCCGAATGTTCCGCATGACAGAGCTTCCCCTGGCCTCCTAATCCACAACATCTCAAAGTATCAAGATGTTCCAGAGTCCAAAAGTAGAGCTCTAGAACTAGCCGCAGTGCCCACCTTCTCCCTTTTGAACCCAAGATGAGGTATAGATGCAGGCTTAGTACCCATCCTTCCTTGCTTCCCAGGGCAAGCCAGGCCAGTCCTAAGGAGACTGTCCATCGAGGCCTTGGAGCCTTCATTCTGAAGCCTGCCTGGATGAGAACCAAGTCTCTGCATGTGTTTCTGATTTGCATGCATCACGCCTGCTCTTTGCAAAGCCACCCCCAAGTCCAGGGAGCTGCAGGAGCCGCACCCCCCTCCTCGCCCTTTCCTCCGTTCTCTCTGTCTCTTTGCTTCACTGACAGATTTTCTCTTTGAATCAGAGAACTAGACCCTGCCAAGTAAAAAAAGTAACTCAAACCTCAAAGGGCTCCAACAGCGCTAGAGATACCAGGACTCTCACTGGGTGCAGCTCTCAGTAGGCCAGAGGCTGGCATGTGGCTCAGGGCCGGAGAGGTGATGATGTATTGAAGGGTCCCTGTGCACAACCCCCCCCCCCCCCGCCCCAGTATTGTCTGCCCTCTTCCCAGGTGAGGATGTGAGGCTCTGGGAACTCAGACAGCCCAGAGCCTACTGTGCACTGGGTGCCAGTTATCTCTGTGTCTTACCCCATCCTCAGAGCAGCCCAAAGAAGTAGGCCAGAGACAGGCCTTCTGCAGTCCCAAAAGCTTTCCCTGTCACACTTTTAAGACTTGAGGTCAGAACACATTCACAACACTCGTATTCACAACTGTGTTAGTTTATTTGCAGCCATTCAAATCAAACTTTCCTTTGAAATTTTTATAAATTTTTAAAAATTTTTTCGCTAGTATAATTACATCATTTCCCCCTTCCTTTTCCTCCCCCACTACACCTCCCATGCACTACCCACTCCCCTTGTCAAGTTCATGGCCTCTTTTTCTTTTGTTACATACGTAGAGATATATAGATTCCTAAGTACATAAATACAACCTGCTCAGACCATGTAGTGTTACTTGTACCTGTAATGATCTCAGGGATGAACACTTGGTTCAACCAGATAACCATTTGGAGGGCCCTTTCCTGGGGAAGACCATTTCTCCCCTCTCAGCATTCCCTAGTTGTCCATAGATCTTTGTCTTAGTTTGAGACTTTATGAGCTTTCCTTCTTCCATGTTACCATTGGTGTCAGATATTGTATAGGCAGGCATGTTGTTGATACTTCATGAGTGTAGCCTCTCTGACATTTCTAGAAGACACAATCCCATTGCAAGCTTCCTGCTCCTCTGGCTCTTACAATCCTTCTCGCCACTCTTCCACTATGATCTCTGAGCCTAGGAATTTTGTTGCAGATGTCTCAGTTGGGATGGTCACTATGCAATCTCTTTTCTCTGTAGTTTGATAGGTTGTGGTTTTCTGTAATGGCCTCTGTTTGTTACAAAGAGAAGTTTCTTTGGTGAGGGGTGAGCACTTTGCTTATCTGTGAGTACAAGGATTCATATTTAGAATATAGTTAGGAATTGCACTAGTTTGGTGAAGTAGTGGTTGTAGATTCTCCTCCAAGATGCATGACTTCACTAGTCCTGGGTAGTTGGCTAGATTTCATTAGTAGGATGACTTCCCTCTTGTTGCCTTAAGACCAATTAGAGAGTTATTGGTTACTATGATGGTGTGTGAGCCACTGTTTCTCCCTTAGGGTTATGGTGATGTGCTGGCCATTATTGTTGTTCATATGTGACATAGCTGCTTAGGACTATTGCTTGCTTCCTTCCCTTGGCAGTTCTCATGGTACCTTCTGGAACTATAAGAGTTCATCCTCAGGGAGGAGGTGACAAAGTCCTTTTTATCGACCCTGCAGTTGGACTTCTAGAGAGGGGAGCATATCAAGAGAGGCTGACCAAGAGGTTGGAATACACCTTTAAAAACACCCAGTGTCCCTCTTCAAATGCCTGATATGCCTAATCTGACAAGCTGAGTGATTGTCCACAGACCTGCATGAGAGAAACTATGTAATTTGAGCAGGTGGGATGATTGGAAAATTACTTCGGCAAGGATCTTTTCCTGACTTAGTTGGGCTAAGTCAGGGCAGGAAGTCTTTCTGACAGCAATCCAAGTTCACTGGGTGCCATCTTACTGATATGTCCACCCAACTTCTTACTGTCCTGATCCTACCTTTATAATGTGACACGTTTCATCTCCCTCACATTTTCCAATCCACCCTTGAGAGCTGTGCCCTTTTAGAGGTCAAAGACTCCTAAGAGAATCTGAAAGCTACCCCACACCCCAAGGACACACAAACACCAAAGTTATATGTACACAGACATCACACATCAAAATACATCTGACCAAACTCATTGTTTTGTATCCACTACTCAGAGGTGTGTCAGCTTTCCATAGCCTGAGTATCTAGTATGTGAATCATCAGACACATATCCCAGCCCGACCTTGTCTCTCTTTATCACTATGAAAGAATGAAAAACTAAGTCAAATGCTGGCTTCCAACAAGGTACATCTCCTTATCTTCCAAGCGTGACAGCTTCTAATGGTCCAGAGTCAAGAAATCCATACTTGTTCCTGATTCTTTCACACTAGGTATGAACTACACCTAATGACTTTCTTCTGATGAACCTAGAAGCTCTCTACAGTTGGACTGTATGACAAAAGTCATAGAGCCAATGTCATTACATAAGATTCCACAGAAGACCCGATTCTGAGTACTCCATTAAGAACCCCAGAGACCTGATACACCCAGACTGTAAGATAATAAATACCAGTTACTTCGACCACAAAGTTCAGGGGTAACTTCTTATACCATCAGAGAACTGACAGTAATAGCAAGTCTGGTATCTTACTGAACATCCATCCACTCTCTGACCATGATTCCAAGGGAAGAAGTGGGTACCACTTACTCTGTACCCTTCTATGGTCTCAATCTATGTCTGCTAGAAAAATAGATTATCGTTTTCTTATGTAAATATTATGATGGCTTTATTATATATTAACATGATAAACAATAAAAATTTATTGGCCAAAGTAAGTGACAGGGCCAATTCCAAACTTGAAGGAGCCAGAAAATTACCTTTCCCTTTTAGTGGGAGGAGCTTGGAAGTCACGTGCGGAAAGATGCAGTTATATGAAGGAACAGAGACAAAAAGGAATTTATTCTACAGGATTGTGGCAGTTAAAAAAGACCAGACATACACTTACCACGTGACATAACAGGTACTGGAAGGGCAAGTATCCAACGTTGAGACTGGGTGATAGGGGGTTACCTCAAATGTTAGTCCTTCGTGTTTTTCTGTCTCCAAATATTCCATGCTATGTTTAGCCTCAAAGTAAGAAAAATAATATTACTAAACATGTAGGAAGGGCCTCTGGACTGGAAAGAACAGAAGAATTCTTTCTGGGTGAGATCCAAGCAAGAACTTGGAGCTGGGACTAGAGGGTAAGGCGTTCTTTGGGGGTTGGGGCGGAAGAACACCCGAAAACCATCTCAACTCCATTAGACAGAAGCAGCGGCCAATCAAGAGGCATAGAAGAGAGCAGTGTGTGCAATGGTAAGGGCAGAGGAGGGAAGAAAGGAGGATTATTGGAGGGGTCTAGAACATTTGTGATAAAAGAGACTCTAGGAAGCAGATGAATCCCTTCATTTTGTTAAGTTGGGGTGAGGGGGTCAGCAAGAGGGATCAGTGTACAAAGGTGCTTGCTGCGTGGGCCTAGCAAGCTGAGTTCAATGCCCAGAACCCACGTAAAAATGTGGAGAGATGGAATTGACCCTACAAAGTTGTCCTCTGACCTCTGTGTATATACACATGCATACAATAAAAATAAACACAAAATGCTTTCAAAAGAGATATTACTAGTAATAGGTCACTTTTGACTTTGGAAAACACCAATTCTGTATGGTTCCCCCTAATGCCAGAGAAGGAGCTGGAGACCAAGAGCAACTTTTGCACACAGAGAAGATGAGTGGCAAAGCCAGGGCATGCCTGGTGTGCCACTTAGAGAAAGGACAGGAGGATGAGTGTCACACAGGCAGGCTTCTCCTATCAGCAGTTTACATTAGGGCAGGCTGGCAAGGAGCGTCTCAGGGCTTCAAAAATGTCAACCTTTGGGGGTTTTCACTGTGAACACTCCAAGGGTCTCGTGGTATAGGGAGCACTTGGTTTTCGACCTCATCGTGGCCAATGCAGGCATATCTGACTCCATCTTTAGTGAGCTCCTGCTGACAGTTTCCAGAAGAGTAGGGTCTTAGAAGTTCCTTGCGGGCAGGGAGTATCTCATCCTTCTCTGTCGTGTCTGCAAGGCATGGCACATGGCTAGGTACATGGTCACGGTGCAGTTGTCTTGCCAAACTCAATACCAGCTGTCTCTTTGTGTCCGCCCTCCTCGGCTACGGGGCTTCCGCCAAGTGTCATCCCCATGTCTCCTGCTCTCCCTAGGCCAGAAGAAGTCTTCCTCATTTTGCTCTGGAACTTATTTTTAGTTAAGAAGCTTTGAGTGGCAGGAGGAGCAAGAGAGGGGACAGGGAAGTCATGGAGGGCCCTGAAGTTCAGGGGCAGCCCCGCTGAGCTACTAGATGGCTTTTAGAAAACACTGGTTTTCAAAAAGAAAGCAAAGGGCAAAATCCATCCCTGTCCGGGGAGCAGGGAGGGGGACTGGGGAACAAGCATTAGCCTCCTAAGAGGGTTCACAAGTTTGTACTTAGTTTCTTTCCTTCTCCTTCTCTCTCTCTGACACCGGCACCCACGCACCCAACATACCCCTTTCGTATCAAGCACCAGGTTGAGCAGGTCTGGAAGGAATGGTACCATTGTTCACTGTTTATGCCTGTTTTTCAAAAGACTGCCCCAGATAGTGCCTTCTCTACCCTTCCCCTACCTGAAAATGAGATTAGAACTTGCCCTTGATTCTGTCCCAGGCCCAGTCCAGCTCAGAGTGCTCACAGCAGGGCCATTCAACGCGTACTAATCATAGCGTCCTATCTTCCCATGAGATTATAAGACTCTGGGCTCTGGCTCCTGGCACAGCCTGACTGTGTTAGGTCCCAACATGCTCTAGCCACTGTGAAATACCCTGAAAAAAAAAGATCCTGGGAGAAAATCTCTCCTTAGGGAGCTATAGCCTCCCACCGTGGTTTCTCCAAAGTCACTGACAGAGATGGAGACAGTGGTGCACTGAGTGGACAAGGAAGTCGCCCTTCCTGGGTCCTGACCTGTGTGCTGCAGGAGCTACCTCCTGCGGGCTGCTCATGGGGGGACATAGCAGCCTAACCCTTATCCATAGAAGTCCTATCAATACCTTGAAAGTCTCAGTTGCAAAGTTTTCCAAACCCCTCCTCAGGAGGTCCATCTCAATGTTACTTCCTGACCCCCCAGCAAGAGGTGACAACCCTTCTCCAAGCTCCATCAAATGAAGCTTCTGGTCTGACCAGGACCCTTGTCTGTGCCTCTCTTCCCAGCTCTCTCTCCACCAGAGTCCTCCTGAATGTAGCCTACAGAACAGAAGGCTCTGGAGAGAAGCTGCCTCTCTGATTCTTTCCAGCTGTCGGCTAAGAATAACTGTACCCAAAATAGCACTATAGGAATGGTTTAGGTGTGGCTCCGTCCAAAGGCAGGTGGATGGACTAGATGGCCTTTGGAGGCTCCTTCTACTCCTTGGGAATACCTTATTCATTCAACAACAACAACAACAACAAAATAAATTCACTGAACACCTAGGATGTGCCATGCACTATCCTAGGCTTGGTAGGATCATGGAGATTTTGGCCTAGGAGCAAACCACAGACCACCTCTACCTCCTGCCACAGGCTGTCAGACACTCTGCTTCTAGGTCATGCACTGTCCGAGCTTCTAACCCAGCTCAGAACACTGTTGTAAACTTCCGTACCCCTTGGATAGCTCTCCACTGGATTGTGAATTGTGGAGACAAGAAGCATTCTTTTTCTTTTTATTCTCCAGAGATTCATGCATTGCCTGGGCCTCTACAGATGCAAAATAAAGACAAGTGGCAGATGGTGGGTGAGTAGGTAGGTGATGGGTGGGTAGGTAGATGTGGGTAGATGGTTGGTGGGAGGGTAGATGGTGTGTGAGCAGATGGTGGGTGGATAGATGGTAAGTTGATGGGCAGATGGTGGGTGGGTAGATGATGGCTGAGTAGGTATGGGTGGGTAGATAGATAATGGTGGGTTTGGTAGATGGTAGTTGGGTAGGTATGGGTGGGTAAATAGATGGATGATGGTGAGTGGATGGACAAGAAGATAAATGCATCAAGTATGTTACTTTAAGAAAATGTTGACTTGAGTTTTCTTTTATGTCCTTCTTTATTTGGATCCATTTGGTTTGGGCCCATTATATGAACTTGAGCAGTGTTAAGATTAAATGTAAAACATCTGAAGTGGATTTATTCTTTACAGTGATAGGGGTTGAACCCAAGGCCTTATGCATGTTGGCCAAATGCTTTACCCTGAGCTGCATCCTTAGCCCTTTTATTGTTTGATTTTATTTTGAGACAAAGCCTTGTCTAAGTTGTACAGATTTGAACTCAGTCTTAGCCTGGGAAGGCCTTGAACTTGCCACATCCCTTCCCTCAGCCTCCTGACTAGCTGGAATTACAAACCTGTTCCACCAGGACTGGCTGAAAGGAAACATTTAGAGAGAATATATATGAAGGAATCTTTGCATTAGTTGACTCTTTGCTTTGAAGTCCATACTAGCACACACTTCTTAGAGCATTTTCAGCCAAGCACTGGAGGGGTTAAGTGTGTTGAAGAATATTTGCTGTTCATTATCCAGACCAAGCTGGACAAGCTGGGATCCTAATAGACCACTGAGGTCAAATGGTAGGTATCATATCCTGCTTCAGTCTTAAACAGCCTATCCAATTGAAATCCACTAAGCAGTCCTTACAGAATGCATGAGCATCCCCATTTAAGTGCTAGCTAACAGACTTTTTCCTCTATACTTACTATTGAATCTCTTAGGGGGTCTCCATAAAAAAAAAAAACTTACTATCTCCAAGTGTCCCAGTGAATTCCAGCATTTCCAAAGCCAGCCCTAGACAGGATCAAATCCTAACTGGGGTCACTTTTTCACATAGAACTTCCACGACTGTCCATCATCCACATGTTGCCATCTCAGTTTCTTTGCAGGGAGTGCCTGGTCCTCCATGAAATCCAATACAGCTTTGGTGGAGTCCCGACAAAGTGTCACTTCCCCCTATTCACCCTAGGCCTTCTTTCTGTCCTTCTCTTGAATCTTCACTCTGCAACTGCACCTCATTTCAATCCACCCACTCTTGTGACGACATGGAAAAAGGCTTCCAATTCATGATTCATACTTTTAAAACCGAATGTCATAATGTATGTTTAATATGGCAACATACGACATTAATAACAATAGCTAGGGAGAAGCCATACCAAAGCTAGCAAGAAATGTACCAAAATGGCACCCCAATTTGACTTGGTGGTATGCAAATGTACCTGCTAATTCCTCTGTCATTTAAGTAACTGCTAATATAGTTCTGCCATGTTTATAATGATAATGTGCAGATAGGCCAGCATGAACAGGAGGAAGCTGAAGTTCATTTTAAAGCCCTACCCCTCTATCATAGTCCAGTGCAAATGTATCCACCCCGAGATGCTATCTCTATTTATATTTATATCCCAATCTGTCCCCAGAGGCACAAGCTCTTCCCCAGTGCAGCCCGTTGTCCTTCAGAAACATCTTAATCAGGGAGAAACAGAGTTTATCTTGAATCACAAACAATTTTAAACAAGCTTGTTTCCAGTTGTATGACAGGACATTATTCTTGACTTGATACATGAAAACTGGTAATGTGTTTAGCATGCACTGAAGCTATAAAAAATAATATCTTATAATGAAAAAAGCTACCATTCTCACTATTATTACCTGGCCCCTCTCAATCATTCCCCCCACCCCAAGAATTTCAAATCCCAGGCAGTTATTTGGCAAGTATTTATATGACCAAAATGGAAGGACCTTCAGGGTGGGAACTTCCTCTAACACACATTAGCCTGTGAAATAAATCCAATCAGCCACTTGGGTAATTCATCTGTGGGGAATATGAAAACCAGGTCTTGCCACAAACTGTCTGTTCCTCTGCGGGAAGTAAGCATTCTGCTGTTTCATGAATGATTATGGGTGCTGAGGCTCCCAACAATAAGAAGAGAAGGGTCTTCACTTCCAACCAAGGCTATGCAAAATCACGCTTCACACTTCCACGGGTACAGCAAGCATGATTGGGAGAGGGTTACTTGTTTGAACTTGCAAAATGGATTTCTTAAATGTTTGAGCCGTGCTCAAGATGTTTTCAAAGCGCCTGCATGCTCATCTTAAACACCCACGTTATTAAGGGATTTCATTTGACATTTAACAATTTTGTATATTAATATTCACCTCTTTCCCCTAAATGGCCTAATCTGTCTAAATCCACAGCATCAAAAGTCATTACAACAAAAAGAACAAGATCTTGCCAGAGCCACTGTGGCCCAGCATTGACTTCTCATGAGCTGATATGATTCAGGCAAATTTATATTCTGCTGTTTCCTGAACATGGAACAAAACCTCACAGGTTCAAGACTTGGAAAGCGTTTGTCGGAGCCATCTCACATCACCACTTTCAAAAAGATGGAGTTTCTGCAATGTGCTTCACCAGAGGTAGCTTCAGGAGAATAATCCTCTCCTTCCCCTTTCTCGTCCTCCTCCCTCAACCCTCTTCCATCCCCCCTTTTAGCCCTCTCTCTCCCTCTACCTCATACAGTAACTGTGAACTCTGAGTTAAATTCTAAGGCCTGCAACTATGTGAGAATGGATCCTTACTGATATTTCTTCCACTGGAAGGATTTTTTTTTTCCTATCTCTTCTCTCACTTTCTTTTTTTTTTTTTTTTTTTTTTTGGTTTTTCGAAACAGGGTTTCTCTGTTTAACAGCTCTGGCTGTCCTGGACTCGTTTTGTAGACCAGGCTGGCCTCGAACTCGCAAAGATCCGCCTGCCTCTGCCTCCCAAGTGCTGGGATTAAAGGCGTGCGCCACCACCGCCCGGCTTTCTCTCACTTTCTTTATACAAAGTACCTACAGGGAGCTAGAGAGGTGGTTCAGCAGTTAGGAGAACCAGTTGCTCTTGCAGAGACTGGGGTTAGATTTCCAGCACCCACATTACAGCTGACAATTATCTATAACTCCAGTTCCAGGAAATCCGATGCCCTCTTCTGGCCTCCATGAGCCCTGCATGCACATGGTGCACATATACACACCCATACACATTAAGTAAGAGCAAATAAAATCTCAGAAAAAATCAAGATACTCCAGAAAGAAAAGTTGGCATAATTAATATTCTTTTTAAAAAGAAAGTACAGGCATCCCTTTACTCTGTGTACATTACTTTGCTCTTCTTGCTAAAGTATAAGTCTAGAACAGTGTTTTTTAATCATTCTTAAGACACATTGCTGATAGATGAAAGCTATGTATACTTTCCCTTCCAAATAAGGTCAGATGTCCATACATGTAAAAATATTACTTGCAAAAATAGGTAATTGTAGTTCCCTTGAATTGCTCATCTGTGGGTTACCCCAAGGATTATAAACCCCATCCGAAGTGTTCCTAATCTAAACAGCTAATAATTGCATGGCTCTTTGTTTTATCTGTTGACTAGTAAGGTAGGTACCAAAAAAAATTAAAAGTCTACAATGTGAACCCAGCTGAGTAGGGATATATTTTGACTTGTGGGTTGATTTCTACCCACTCCTTTTGGGAAGATGTACTATGAGAAGTCAGCTTCTATTTGTTGTTTTCAAAACTAATCTGTTGGTGTGAATTCCTTTGTTTAACCATCTGTGTGGACAGATCACGGACTGGGTTCAAAGGGTGGGGCTGCACTCTGGAGACTGCCATGTCTAGACATCTGAAGGGAAGTCCAAAGGATCTCGTGAGTCACACCAGGCTTCCCATGTGAGCCCCAGGGATACACATCACCTCCCGACACTTTCAGTAGCTCTATTGTTTCTGTAGGTAGAACAGACCACGAAAGAGTCAAGCATACAGAATCTTTTCAGCAATGACTGAGCAGACAGTAATGCTGCATGAAGTAGGAGGTTTGTTGCTGCTGTTGTTGTTGATATGTTGTTTAAACAGTTTTCAACTGAAAGGAACTCAGTGATTAAACATGCCTATCTTGACATTTATTTCCTAACCTTTTGTCTTCCAGGGGGAAGCTACAAAAACCAATTGCTTTATAAGATATTGACACTGATTTTTTTTTTTCAGAATGAAATATGAATACCATCAGGTGATTGGTGAGATTCTGGCCAGAATCTAGGCCTCTTAGCTCCTCGACAGAGCCATTAGGCTACTGCCTTCTACCTGTGGCTTGTGCCTCTACTCCGTGTTGCTACTCAGTCTTGCTCAATACATCCCAGACTTCCTCCCAGTGGGCTCTCAGCCAATGTGGTCAGGGACAGAATGACAAGTTGGGCACAGGGACAGAATAGACTCCTCCTAGCATCTTTATCCTCAGTCTGGGATTAGATTTTGCCAACATGGGCCTCCAATGCTGGTTATGGATCGTAGTCATTCATTTTGTTAACAAGGGCATTGGGAGCCCATTCCATTTGCTCACATAGACTTTTGGGTGACTTAGAAAAGGCTCATCCTCAGCCAAGCTGATCTTCTTCTTGAACACAGTTCCTGGCAATCAGAAGAACTGGAGTCTCAACCCTCATTTTGCCCCAGACTGTAATCAATAGATAGCCTGAGAAACCCAAAAGGTTCTTTTTTTTTCTTCAACTTTTTGTTCATTTGCTGTTGTTGCCATTGTTTGTATGTGTTCGTGTGTGTTGTATGTGTGCATATGTATAAAGATGTGTTTGGAAAGGAAAGAGAGAAAATACAGATGCACACATGCTCATGTGTGCATGCATACGGGGGTCAAAGGCCAACATTGGTATCTTCCTCAATAGCTCTCCAGCTGATTTTTTTTTTTTAATAAGATCTCTCACTGAACTTGATTGGGTCAGACTAACTGATCATTCAGATTAACTGGCCAACAAGCCCCAGGGATCCTCATGTCTCAGTCCCCATTGTACTGGAAGTTACAGGCATGTGCTTTTTATAAGGGTTCTGAGGGTCCAAATTCAGGTCTTCATGCTTTCGTATAGAGCACTTTACCAACTGAGCTCTCTCCACATTCCCCTTGGTCCATCTTCTTAGAGCTGATATAAACCAATGAGGGCAGAAGCCTACAACTCCAATAGTGAAGAGGCCAAGTAAGCCTAGTCTGGGATTAGGTCATGCTGCCATGGGCCTCCAGCATGGGTGTTACTGATTATAACCATGCATTTTGTTAATAAAGGCTTCATGAGCCCATTCCATTGGCCTGCTGCAGAAAGCTCATTGCTTGGGATTTTGTTTGCTTCTTACAAAATCTCAGTGAGGTATTCATGGTTACCCCCATTTTATAGAGGAACAAAAACAAAAACAAAAACCCAACACTCAGAAAGATGATGGGCTTGTATGGACACTAAGAAACAGAATGGAGATACAAACCCACTCATGCTTGCCTCCACAGTCCACAACAGACTCAGCTATAGGTCAGTGGCACTAAACCTAGTTGGAGATTAGCATCTTCTGTACAGCCTTTAGTTTATGCCATCCCAAGGTTCCCTGAGATTCTGATTTTACTGGTCTGGAGAGAGCCAGGCATTTTTCCCTAGGATTCTAATATCCAGCCAGAGTTCAAGAACCACAGTGTTGGCTGAATCATACAGCCCAGCCCAGCTCAACCCACTTCCGTCCCACTACCAGAAAGCACAGAGGGTCAGCCAGAGGAGGAAATCTGATATGGTATAGATGAGACTCCCATTTGAAAGACACAACTCCTCCTCTGGACCTTGAACTTTTCCAATGTCCCTGTTTTAATATTCAATGATACTCACTATTCCAATGCATATAAGTGGGTACTAACCCAGGATGATTGGGGCATTAAAAAGGGGATTGGGAGGGTAGAAAAGCCCAGAGACAGGGAAAGGGACAATAGAGCAGACATAAACTACAATAGCAATGACACTAATGACTGCTAGCCTGCCCGAAGTGCTGGCTACACTCCTGGCCTGTTCTGTACACATTATGAATACTAACTCAGCCGCCTCGTGAGATGGGAGTATCTACCTCCCTTATTCTGCAAATGAGAAAACTGAGGCTTAGCAAGCTGAGATACCTTGCTATCTTATCATAGAGCAACCTGACGTCATAACACACATCTTGTCCTTAACGTTGGCCTCCTGGAAGGGCTCCCTGACTGCCGGAGTGGTCTCCCCTACCCGACCTCCCTGACAGTCCCTCTCTGGAAGGTTCTGGGAGAAGCCATTCAGACTCCTGTGTGCAGCAGCCCAGCAAACCCTGTAGTCACCGTCTTCCTCTGGTCCCCACCAGCTCAGTGTGGCCAAGGCAATTTGAGCAGTGTGGACAGAAGCAACTAGCGCTAGCTGAGAGCCACAGGGTCCAGAATGTCTCTGCAGAACTGTGCTATATGGCTGTAAACTCTGACCAGGTTCCTTTCTCCCCTCCAGGCTTACCCGTCCTTCTTTTAAGGTAGAGGGTCTGATTGAATTATGGATAAAGGCTCTGAAAAACTCTGTAGCTACAACTTAACCCTCCAAAATGATCCCACCGATCATTTTGCTTTGCTGCTGCTGGTTCTCTGCCCCTCCCTGCGCCCACACACTCCACCATTATTTTTGCCGTTTCTATCCGGGAAGACAAAGTACGTTTCTCTGCTTTGTGAACACCGGCTTTGGCCATGTGACTTGGTTGACTTTAGCAGTCATGTTGTAAGAAAGGTTTGAGGGTCGGGCAGATGGCTCAGTTGGTAAAGTGCCTGCGAGACACACACGGAGCACCTGAGTTCAGATCCCCAACACCCATGTAAATCAGACTGGTATCTTGGCATTTGTCCATAACCCCAACACTTGGGGGGGGAGGGGCACAGAGACAGGGTCCCTCAAAGCTCCCTAGTCAGACAGGCTAGCCTGGGGAATACCAGATGCAGTAAGAGATTCTATCTCAAAAGCTAAGGTGGAGGTAAATAAAGGCAGAAACTTCTGGCTTCCACATGCACGCATATATATGAGAACCTGAATACACATGAGCATGCACAAACACAATACACATGAGCATGCACAAACACAATGCACACGTGTGCGCGCGCACACACACACACACACACACACACACACACACACACGAAGTTTGAAATGAAGGTGCCCATCAGCTTAGAAGGTTACATCCCTGTAAACTCACTACAAATTGAAAATATTTTAAATCATAAATATATCCAACACACATAAACAACTGAACATCAGAGCCCTGCCTGGCCTGTCTTAAACGGGCTGAGAACATACACTTACCCATAGTTAGGCAAAGCCATCTAATACAACACCTACTCTATAATACATTGTTATATAGCATGCTATTTGAAAATATAGGCCAAATAAGAATATTTAAACTCAAAAGACACCATTAACAACACCATTATACATAGTATAACATTCACCTTTTACCCCCATGATTGCAAGGAGTGATGTCTAGCAACCATTACCTAAATCACAAGAAAGTATTGTGCTGTTTATCACTAGATAAATACCAAGAAAAAAAATCAAAATTTGAGGCTGGGGAGATGGCTCAGTTGGTAAATCCCTTGCCATGAAAGCAAAAGGACTTGAGTTTGGGTCCCCAGCTTCCTTTTACTTTTTTAGGTTTTTTTGAGACATAGTTTCTCTGTGTATCCTTGACTGTCCTGGACTCACTCTGTAGACCAAGCTGGCCTTGAACTCACAGAGATCCACCTGCCTCTGCTTCCCAAGTGCTGGGATTAAAGGCGTGCGCCACCCCCCTTCTCCCCCCCCCCACCATTACAGACAGCTGTGAACTGCCATGCAGGTGCTGGGATTTGAACATGGATCCTTTGGAAGAACAGCCAGTGCTCTTAACCACTGAGCCATGTCTCCAACCCCCCCCCGCCCCCGCTTCCTTTTAAAAACCCAGGCATGGAGTGATTCTAGCCCTGTGAGACCAGACAAAAGGATCCCTGGGACTCCCTGAGCAGACAGCATTGCCCAGACAGTGAGTTCTAGGCTCAGTGAGAGAGGCTCTGTCTCGATATATAAAGTGGAGAGCTAGGGAAATGGACTAGCAGGTAAAAAGCACTTGCTGTGATGACCTGAGTTCGGGTCCCCAATACCCATTTAAAAGTTGGGCCTGATGTCATATGCCTGTCCTAGTCTCTCATGGCAAGATGGGGGCAGAGACAGGAGGGGCCCTTGGAAGATGCTGGATAGGTATCCTGGAGTTAGCAGACAGTGGCAAACAGGAAGAGAGACTCTGCCTCGAACAAGGTGGAAGGTAAAGACTGGAACCTAAGATTATTCTCTGACCTGCACATGTGAGCTGTAGCACATGCATACCCTCACACACAAACATGCATATAAATACACATAAACAAATAATATTAGTTTTGTCTACATTGGCTTTTTTGCATTTCCATTGTCCTACAGATTTTTTCTTTTTTAAACATGATATTTTACTATTTGACAGTCTCATATTTTCATATAATGTATGTTGAATTTATCAGTCCATCATTGCTTCCCTTCAACTCCCATGGTGTCTCCCTTATACACACACACACACACACACACACACACACACACACACACACACGCATACACACACTCACACACACACACACACGCATACACACACGCACACATGCACACAAATGCATGTAACACAAAATAAAATTTAAAAAATCTAGAGCTGGAAAGATGGCTCAGTAGTTAAGAGCACTGGTTGCTTTTCTAGAGCACCTGGGCTAAGTTTCCAGCACCCACATAGCAGTTAACAGCCACCACGCCTGGTCGTGAATGACTATTTCTAAGGCATGTCTGTATATCTCAAAATTCCTAAAGAAAACCTTATCACTGGGCTGGAGTGATATGTTACCAAAAAGAAAGAAAGAACAAATGAAAAGAAAAGAAAAAAAAATCAAGCCAGGCATGGTGGCACACACCTTTAATCCCAGCACTCAGGAGGCAGAGAGGCAGGTGGATCTCTGTGAGTTCAAGGCCATCCTGGTCTACAAAGTGAGTCTAGGACAGCCAGGGCCACACAGAGAAACCCTATCTCAAAAAAAAAAAAAAAAAAAAGAAAGAAAGAAAGAAAAAGAAACCTTATTGGTGGAGAGACAAGCCTTATAGCAGTACACTTGCCCACTCTTGGTCCTTCCAGCAACATGAGAAATGCCCTTGATAGCTTTCTAGTCTCAGAAGTTTAACCTATATAGATATGTCTCAGAAATAGTCATTCAGCAGAAATAGTGCTTCAAATTTTGGTATTTTAAACTTTTAAAAGACCTATTCTTTTTGTGTGTATGAATATTTTGTCTGCTTTCATGTCTGTGTATCATGTTCATGTATGCCAGAGGCCAAAAGAAGGCATTGGTCTCAGAATGAAAGGTACCCTAGCTGACACACAGTCCTATAACCATTCTAAAAATAATAGTAAATATGACTACTGACTGAGTGTAGGGTTGGTTTGTTACACAGCATTAAGGCAGCAATAGCTGACTAATGAAACTGCCTAACTACATTTCATTTAACATCTACTCAATGTTCAGTTGAACTAAAGTTCTAAGGGATACATACATGTGGTAGAAGTTAGGCCTTTCAGCTTAGCATCTAGCAGCACATAGGGATTTTGGACTGGCAAAACTAGCATCCCTGAAGGTTACAGAGATGAAAACTCGGACCACCCTGTTTAAGGGGCATGACTAAAACCTCACAAGTTCATCTGTTGTCACACAGATGAAGTCATTTGCCATGAGAAACAACAGGAATGCTGGGAGACCCTCCACTGAGAATCGAGAGATGGGACGATATATAAGAGAAATCCATGCAGTCTTGCTCTCTCTCTCTCTCTCTCTGCCCTCACCCACTGAGAAGCCACGCTGAAGAAAAGCACAGCAAGGTACAAAGGGTGTGTGGGGCAAGAGGAGTCTGGAAGGCTCTTGGAGAAGTTGAAAAGGTCTCCCTCCTTTGGCGATCGGAACAGACTAACTTTTTAAACTGGCCACTTGGTGGTGAAAATAAACTGGCCATGCCGGGCAGTGGTGGCGCACGCCTTTAATCCCAGTACTTGGGAGGCAGAGGCAGGCGGATCTTTGCGAGTTCGAGGCCAGCCTGGTCTACAAAGTGAGTCCAGGACAGCCAGGGCTACACAGAGAAACCCTGTCTCGAAAAACCAAAAAAAAAAAAAAAAAAGAAAGAAAATAAACTGGCCTTACAAACTGGCAAAATAAGGCCCAACAGACCTTAAGCTTAAAAAATACTACCTGGGGGCTGGAGAGATGGCTCAGCGGTTAAGAGCACTGCCTAGTGCTCTTCCAAAGGTCCTGAGTTCAATTCCCAGCAACCACATGGTGGCTCACAACCATCCACAATGTGATCTGGTGCCCTCTTCTGGAATGCAGGTGTACATGCAGATAGAGCACTCATATGCATAAAATAAATCTTTAAAAAAAAAAAATACTACCTGATGGGACTGCTGTAAACCAATCCATCCTACAGGGACCTACGCTAAGAGTATTAATATCCTTTTAAGAAACTTAAAAATAGTGGTAAGTGTTTTTATATAGGTATTCTTAGATTATAGATTTTAGATTTTAGGTTTTAGGTTATAGGATTTAAGTACTTTATAGATACTGGTTAAGTATTAATAAGTATAACTGCTGGTAAGTAAAAAATATTCTGTTACAGATACCGTTTGGTTTTTTGAGACACCGTCTCTCTACATAACCCTGACATTCCTGAAACTATAGACCAGGCTGACCTTAAACTCACAGAGGCTCACCTGCTCCTGCCTCCTCAGTGCTGGGATTAAAAGCATGTGCCACTACCACCCAGCTTCTAAGGAATACATTTTAAGAAGGGCTCCTTAGGAACATCCAAGGCAAGTCCCGGCCCCCACTTGACTGCCTTCCTCACTGTTTGAGGTGCAGCCTGTGTTGATTGTTACAGTAGCTCATCTCCCTGCACAGCTATAAATGCCCTGAAGACAGGAGCTTCACACATCATCCCACCACACCGAACTCTGAGCACAGAGCTCAGTATACTATAGGTGCCCCATAATTCTAGATAAATGAGAAAATGAAATGGAAGCAATCATAACCATCTGGGCCTGTGTTCCTAAAGGATGTGGACTAAATGGCCTCTAAGTATCCCTCCATCTTTGTTGTCTCCTAATTAAAACACTCAACATCCCTTCTTTCAGTATGCTATCCATGTAGGACAGGAATGCGCTCTGTATCCCTATGTGTCCACCCGGACTTCATGTCTTCTGAACACCCAGCCACTATGTTCTGGGCCCTCACAAAGTACTGCTGTTCAGGAGGTGAGAAACCTGCAAGCCATTTCAGCTCAGAGTGCTCCAGTCTGCCTGTGCTGAGATTCAAGGTTCAGGGTCTCTATGTTATCTAGGGTTATAGAGCAGGGGTGACGACAAGTCAGACCTCACACTCTGGGCCTGAGACCTAGGTCTGGCTGCCATCTCCTCCTAAGTCCAGAGCACAAATCATGCTGCCTTCAGTGGAAAGCCAGAGAAGTCATCCCTCCCAGTCCCAAGTTTTAACCAAAGAGTCCTTTCTCTCCCAGGCAACACCAAAGGCTCCTCTAGCAAATTTGGGGCTCTTTTCGAGGGGGCCGACTCTCCAACAGCATCCTTTTACGCCCTCTAGTGGTGGGAGGGGAACCCAGCATCTTGGAGGAGCGAAGAGACTCCCCTGGGCCTATAAAGTGTGCCTGCTACACTAAGCCAGTCCTCTGGGAAAGCAATTTGGCAATCAGTATCAAAAGCCATAAACACAATCCTACCCTTTAACCCAGTAATTCCACTCCTGGGACTCTATTCAAAGGTGATAATCCAAAGCTAGGGGAAAGTCTGAGCAGTGCAGTGATATCCTTGGCCTCCTTGTTTACAATATCAGACCCAGGTAAATATCCCGACCGACCAAAACCAAGAGCATAGTAAAGCACAGTGTGTGCACACAGCGAGTGTGATGTCACTTAAAATGACGAGAAGCGTCAATGGAACAGAGAGGGTATGCATGTTGGGACAGAGTGACCAAGCTAACCTCCATGGTTTGATTATTGTTGAAAAGGTGGCCACAAAATTCACCTTTGAAATGGAAAGGCTAGGTAAGAAAACATGCCCTACGCACGTATATGGTATTATGCAATAAGATATTATATATTATTATCTTTATTACTATAGTATAGGAAAAATACATCTGAAACCACAATAAGGAAAAGAACAAGATTCAAAATTACATATTCAGGAAGTTTGTCAAAATGAAAAAAAAAAATACTAGGGACAATGTTTTGGAAAGATATATCAAAATGTTGGTGGGTTTTGGGGGGGTTGTTTTGGTGTTTGTTTATTTGTTTGGTTGTTTGGTTTTTTTGGTGCAACTCTTTCTTGAGTAGCATGTGCTCAGAATGAAGTGTGCATTAGAGCTGCTGAGGCTGAGTCTGCCATGCCCTGGAGCACAAGGCCCCCAGGTGAGGCAGCTCGGCCAGCCCAGCAGGCATCATAGGAGGAAGCCATCTCTCAGGTTATTTGATTGGACTCCTGAACTCTGATACATTTCCCTACCTGGTAAGATAGTTACTGGTGCATTTAGAGGAATTTAGTTGCATGATACCCTCCCTGCTTCATATTGACTATGTAGGGGGGAGGGAGACAGAGACGCAGAAGAGGCCAATAGGGATATATTGACCTCTGCTAAGCCCAACACCCAGTACAAGCCGTGGATCCCACAATCCTCCTGGGTAGGGAAGTGTCTGCCCTTTAGAAGCCAAATCAGCATCACAGACCACCAAGGCCAGGTCACTTCTTTTTTTCTCCATGTATTCAAAATTTCCAGAGAGAATCCAAGGTGTCAACTGAAGTCTTCTGTGACTTAGCCCGGTTGTTCCCTGGTCAACTAGCAGAAAAGAATGAGTCTTGCAAGCCTTTGTCTCTTCCTTGAACATGACAGCCTCTGGGCTGGAACACAACAGGACTGAGAAGGCAGGAGGAGGGAAGCAGTCTCATTCTATTCCCACCTGGTGAAGGAAATCACTGACACCCAGACCCAACCCAAGTCCCTGCTTTAGGTTGAGATTAGGGCTACGGAAGCTCAAAAATTGCCCTATTCCCATTTAACTTCTAGATCCATAGATCCTATGACAGGTATATAATCTAACTAGGGCAAGGGGTGCTCAGACAACCCAGATAGTGCTGTGAGTAATGTACATCTCATTCTTCCAGAGGACACATTTGTTACCCCAAGTCATTTATGTCCACACTGGAGTAGTTATCACTGCTGTGAAACAAATCTCCCCAGATTTACAGAAGAAAGGAGGAGGAGGAGGGAGGGAGGGAGGAGGGAGAGAAGAGAAGAAAGAAGAGGATGAAAGGGAGGGGGGGAAGAGAGATGGAGAAATAAAGAGAAAGGGAGGGAGAAACGAAGAAGAGCCAAAAGGGAGGGAGGGTGGGAGGGAAAGAGGGAGGGAGGAAGGGAAAGAAATAATGAAAAAAAGGAGTGAAGGAGGTGGAGGGATGAATGAATAAAGGGGAGGAAAGGAGGGAGGAAAGGAACAAAAGAGTATGGAAGAGAAGAAGACAGAAAGTCATTATAAAACTAAACCTGTACAAATTATGACTAATACTGACAAACTGACCAGATCTAGAATCCCCTAGGAGACAAGCCTTTGGACACGACTGTTAGAGATTACCCACATTAGGTTAACATCCCCACCATGAAACTATGAGCCAAAATAAAACCTTTCTCCCTTGAGGTGCTTTTGCCGTGGTATTTTGTCACAGCAACGGGAAAAGAAACTAAGACTCCGCAGACCACACTTTACGCACATATATAGATAATTTTATTGAAGCTGTGAATTTTAGAGGTCTGAATTTTTCTAAGAGTGCACAGAGAGAAAGACTATACTGCGGGTATAAGGCCTCAGCTAGGAAGATGTGGGCAGAGCTGAGCTGAAGGCTGAGATCCTGAATCATCTGAACATATATGTGGTGGATGATGTAGGATGCAGGCCAGTGCCCATCAAGATCCCTCCACAGTTTCCCCATGGTGGCCTGGGCTTCTCCGCCTCATGGCGACTCAGTCCCAAGAGAAAGCCTTTGGGAAGCAAGCCTTGAAAGTCACATGTAGTCACTGCTTCTGCTGTGGTCACTCCCCTCCCCCTTTATGCTTTGTCATAAGACATGGCCGTCTGGAGGCCACCATTTGCTATGAAGAGTGAACCACGAATTTCTTCATTCCTTCCCCCTTCTATGACTCCATCCTCAAAGGATTCTAGAACCTACCCCAAGGGAGCCAAGCCAGAATTCTAGGTACCGGTAGCTCCCCACTGATCCTAAGAAGTGTCCACACACCAAGTTCAGACATCCTCCCCGACTAGACTATGCACCTTCTCTGTGTTCATTGCAGTCTAAAGAGTTTCGAGCAACCCTTTTCACCCTCCCCCTTCAGCCAAGGTGCCTTGACCCAAGGACTAATTATCAGTTCCAAAATGTCCATCCACATAGCCATTTTTACAAAGGCCAAACAAAATGAACCAAAGGTCTCTAGTAGATATACCTGGAGAGTCCTCTTGTACAATAGATTCTTAGGTTGACTGAAGCTCAGGCCTGTACAAAGGTGGCAGGAGAACAATATCTCTGAAGGTTTGCTAACAAAAACAAAAAAACAAAAAAACCTAAGAATGGCTTTAGGGCAAACCACCATAGAGTCCCATATTGGAAAGAAGTTATTTGATGCATACAAGTAGGACCCATTATAAGAAAACACAGTTGGCAATAATCCAAGCCTGTAACAACAAACATTTTTTTTAAATGCAGGGGTGACTTCCTTGCTTTCTATTAAACATACTTCTTTTATTAATGGGACTTCCTTGAAGGATTTAAGTGTTGGCTTATAGACTGGCAGCAACTAAGAGAGAGAAAAATATAAAGCGACGGGTTTGGGCTCACAGCCAGTCAAAGATGACAAACCAAGACAAACTTCTGAAGCTAAGAAGCAGCATTATGGAGGAGGGATTTGCTCCACACACATGCACTTTAAATGACAAACCAGGAGCCCATTCACTGCGTAAAAGTCAGGAATTCCTACGATGCAGACCCAAGACTGCATTCCAGGCTTGCGGGGTAACAAGAACAAATGCACAGAATCAACAAGACAAGGGTGGTGTGCTGTGGGATGAGGGAGACAGACGTGCCTGGAGAAGAGGGTGTGTTGTCAGGAAGCAGAAGCAAATTAAGCTAGCCAGGTAGGGTGGGGCGATTAGAGCAGGCTTTGAAAGCCAAGCCAGCTTTTTCCGTGATCAGAAAGGAGTTTTAAGAACATTAATTTGGTAGAGGCATTTGAGGACAGGACAGAGGGCTGCCACAGCTGTGACACCACAGGGTGCAACAGAAAGAACTCACCCTCCACGTCCACACACAAAGACATCGATGGAGAAGAATGGCTCATCCATTTATCTGGCCGACTATGCACAAGTTTCCCATCTTTGGAGCAATGCTACTTCCACAGTCGGTTTGATTTTTCTACTATAATGAGATTGTTTTTGAGAATTTCGTACATGCATACAATGTGTTTTAATAATATTCGCTTCCCACTTGTTAGATATACATTCCATTTCCCACCCCCATCCCAACATCATATCTTCCCTTTTCTTTTCTTTCTT
Organism: Lophiomys imhausi; assembly: GCA_907164525.1. Classification (NCBI taxonomy): domain Eukaryota; kingdom Metazoa; phylum Chordata; class Mammalia; order Rodentia; family Muridae; genus Lophiomys; species Lophiomys imhausi. Next base: position 6,484,296 of record CAJQZJ010001558.1, read on the forward strand.
TCTTTAAAGCTGTCCGTATACTCATGAATGTTGGGTCCTTTACTGGAGCCTGGTCATTTTACCAGAAGCCATTAATTGTCAGTAGCTGCTCAGCTAGGTGTAGACTCATAAGCTCTTACCCACTTCGTGCTAAAATTATTACTGGGTTGATCTTGTGCAAGTCTTATGCAGGCAACCATGGATGCACTTAGTTGATGAGAACACTGGTCTGCTCAAATCCAGAAGACACTGTTTTGATCTGGTCTTCCCCAGCCTCTGGCTCTTAAGGTCTATCTGTCCCTCTTACAAGATGGTCTCTGAGCCGGGCAGTGGTGGCGCACGCCTTTAATCCCAGCACTTGGGAGGCAGAGGCAGGCGGATCTTTGCGAGTTCGAGGCCAGCCTGGTCTACAAAGTGAGTCCAGGACAGCCAGAGCTACACAGAGAAACCCTGTCTCGAAAAAACCAAAAAAAAAAAACAAGATGGCCTCTGAGCCTTTCAGGGAGGGCTTTGATGTCTAAAGAACCATCTTCTTAGATCCTAAGTACCTTTTCAACTCTTTTTTTCTTCTTCTAGAAGTCTGTATTGTTAGGGCAGGAAGTCAGAGAGGTTAAATCTAAGCCCATTCAAGGCATATTTGAAGATTAATAGGACTAAATAATTAAGTAAACCAATGAGACTGAACCATCTAAGAGCAGAGTCATCATTCAGACTTGGACTCTAAAGAGACCCATATGCTTTAAGGGCACGATGAGTGACCTGGTCTTTATACTTTTCCAGGGACCTCTCTGTGCCTTCAGACTGTGTAGTAAGTCCTTTAGAAACTCAACAACACCTCACTTTATGAAGTTGTCTTTTTTAAAAGAAACATCTCCAATTCAGATAGATAAAGAGATGATTGGCAACAGCCTAGCTCTGCCAAGACAGGGTGGGCAAGTCCTTCATAATTCCTGCTTTACAATTAATGTCTGTCAGAGATACTTGGCCAAAAGGCTGAAGATAGATGCTCCAATGTATTGAGAGGAATTTAGGGACTGTCCAGGCAGCCAGTTGTCTGTCATTTCGTAGTTTTGGAAGCTGCTGGCTCTGCACTTCCTGTGTAATCAGATATATTTATCCTTCTCAGGTCTCTGATGTGGTTGAAGACTGGATAGTTATAGTCTCACGGTTAAATTTTAAGTTGTTTAGGAATTAAAAGTATATTCTAGGTCTAAGAAGATGTTTTTAAGTTGGTAATGTAAGTTAGGATGGAAACTGAGTTAGGTATAGAACTTTAAACTCATTGAGATAGATGGATAATAGACTATTAATATCAGTTGCCAAATACATAAGGAGTGGACATTGGGAATGTATGTTATGCCTTATTTTTTAAAAGAGCACGCACACACACACACACACACACACACACACACAAAAGAGATGATTGGTTCCTTTCGTTAACATTTCTTGGTGTTGCATGCCTGCAAACAGGTAAGACTCCAAAGAAATATACTACAACACGGTGCTTAGAAGGGTTTCTTCCATTTTTTTTTCCCCATCTCTGCAACAACTCTAGGGAAAATTCTGTTCTTTGTTACTGTTGTATGACTGAGCCTTTTCTTACTTCATCTTAACCCATATTTCTGCTTTAACCTACATTTAAATCCTTTCAAAGATCTAACATATAGGTGTTGGAGACAAAGGAAGGAAAGAACAACCACAAAATTCATTTTATCACTTCATGCAATTGTAAATGGGCTTTAAAAAAAAACAATTCTGGGGGCTGGAGAGATGGCTCAGTGGTTAAGAGAACTTACAACTCTTCCAAAGGACCCAGGTTCAAATCCCAGCACCCACATGGAAGTTCACAGCTGTCTGTAACTGCCAGGCATGGTGGCATATGCCTTTAATCCCAGCACTCGGGAGGCAGAGGAAGGTGGATCTCTGTGAGTTCAAGGCCAGCCTGGTCTACAGAATGAGTTCCAGGACAGCCAAGGTTATACAGAGAAACCCTATCTCAAAAAAAACAAAAAAAAAACAATTCCAAAGAGACTGGAGAAATGGTTCCATGATGAAGAATCCACACTACTCTTATAGGTGACCTGGGCTCAATTCCCAGCACCCAGTTCAATGTGAGGACATGGGGGATCACAACCATATGTAATTCCAGTTCCAGAATATTTAACACTCTCTTCTAGCCTCTGAAGGTATGAGGGACATGTGTGGTACACAATAAAATAAGCAGGAAAAAAACCACACACACACAAAATAAAGGTAAGGTGACACAAGCCTTTAATCTCAACACTTGGGAAGCAGAGGCAGGAGGGTCTGTGTGAGTTCAAAGCCAGCCTGGTCTACATAGCTAGCTCCAAGACAGTCAGGACTACATAGAGAGGCCTTGTCTCAAAGAACCAAAATAAATTCAGTAATAATTATTATGATAAAAATAAATTTCAAAAGGAAAATTGCAAAGAAGGAAAAATGTGAAGGTTTTGGGCAAAATCAGTGCCTCAGTTTGGCTATCGTATCGACCCTCTGGAAAATGGAAGCTTTGTTCCACCTAGCAGTCCTGAGCTGCAAACAGAAGTTAACAGAGAACCATCCCAACCCCAACCCCTATCCCATTCTTAAGTAACTCTGGACAGTAGAGTAGTCTCCAGGTCTGGCTGCTTTTATAAAAAATAGGATTAATTTAAGGATCTCTAGTGGTTTGAATGAGAATGGCTCCAACAAGCTCATATATTTGAGCACTTGGTCCCCAGCTGTTGAACTGTTTAGAAAGGATTAAGGGGTGTGGCCTTATTGGAAGAGGTGTGTCACTGGGGGAGGGCTTTGAGGTTTCAAAAGGCAACGCCATTCCCAGTTAGCTCTCTGCCTCAGGATTGTGTTTCAAGATGTGCTCTCTCAGATATTCCACCAATACCATGGCCTGCTGCCATGCTCCCCACCAATGGTCATGGGCTCTAACCCTCTGAAACTGTGAGTCCCAAATAAACATTTTCTTTTTGACGTTGCCTTAGTTCTTGTGTGTTATCACAACAACAGAAAAGTAACTAAGACAAGGTCTAATCCATATTTTTCATCACCTATTGTGCCAGAGACAGTAAATTACTCACTAAACAGCTTGTTGGCTTTCCTGCCTCTCCCAGATGCCTTTGCACTTATATTCGAGCCATGTTACTAGCTCTGGCCAAAGAAACATGGGAGGAAGTGATATGACTCAGGCCATTTCCAAACCTTCCAGCCCTGTGTGGTCCTCAGCTTTCTCTTCATAAGTCTCAGGGGCCACAGAAGTTATATGACAAGGTGGTATATCCTTAAGATGAAGAGCAACCGAGCCAGGCATGGTGGCACATGCCTTTAATCCCACCATTGGGGAGGCAGAGGCAGGCGGATCTCTGTGACTTCAAGGCCAGCCTGGTGTACAAAGTGAGTCCAGGACAGTCAATGATACACAGAGAAACCCTGTCTCGAAAAAACTAAAGGAAAAAAAAAAGATGAAGAGCAACCAAGACCCAGAGTCATCACCTGAAGAAAGGTGCTAGAGAGAATCACTGGACTCCCACAAGGATGCTAGAATGTAAAGAAGATGTGAAGATGGGAGGAATTAGCCTCTGAGGCTCAGAGTTTCATTTGTTACTAGTTTCTTAGTTAGGGTTTCTATTGCTACAATGAAACACCATGACCAAAGAGTGAGTTATGGAGGAAAGGGTTTATCCAGCTTACACTTCCACATTGCTGTTCATCCTCAAAGGAAGTCAGGACAGGATCTTAAGCAAGGCAGGAACCTGGAGGCAGGATCTGATGCAGAGGCCATGGAGGAGTGCTACTTACTGTCTTGCTTCGCATGGCTTGCTCAGTCTGCCTTCTTATAGAACTCAGGGCCACCAGCCCAGGCATGGCACCACCCACAATGGGCTGGGCCTCCCCCATCAATCACTAATTAAGACAATGCCCTACAGTCTGATCTTATGGAGGCATCTTCTCAACTGAGGTTCTCTTCTTTCAGCTGCCTCTAGTTTGTGTGTCAAGTTGACCTGACCTCAAATTATCCAGCACAACTGGGATGTTTCTACACCAACATTCTCACCTAAAAACTGGAATAATTGCCCTGTAGATGGCAATAGTGTGTACCATAGAGTTCAGGAATTTCATAGTGACACCAACCTGGATGAGGTTCATGGAAGGATTAGAGTAGCTCAGAGTCATTTACATGCATGTAAAATTACCTCGCTTTGCTCTGGGGTTTTGATAAACGCTCACCTTTGGAACACAAATGAGCCTATCTACAGATTATTTTTCCCTCTTTTATGATGTCCAGATATTTCTCTCTTTTTTTTTTTTTGACTATTGGTAATTTCAACACCTATTCAACCAACTTAACTCCCCTTTGTTACAATGTAGTTCCCCACAATATAAAAGAATCATAACATATACAATCACTTCTCTATTAGTGGACACATAAAATGATTGACATGTCTAAAATGCTACTCAAGGATTGGACACCTGCAAGGGGACTTCTGGGTCAAAGGATATGTGTATGTTTAGATAAAACATGCATGACTAAACTGCTGGACAAGAGTTATACTAGCTTACCTGTGTATCAACAGTCTGCAAGCTCTCTAATTTCTTCTCCTTTTTTCTGATAAGGAATGTGGATAGCTTGAAGACTGAAACATTTTATGTTAGTAGTCACATGGCATTTACTTGATCTGAGTCACCTCCTGGGCTTGTTTGATTGCAGAGGAAGATGGCCTCCACTGCTTGAGGTCCTCAGACATAAACTCACAGACCTGCTTCCTCAGGGTGGATCTCTTCTAGTTCTGACAGTAGGGCTTCTGGGCTCACGAACAGTGACCTCTGCATCTTTGAACATCATAATGCCCAGGCTAGACCACCCAGAAGTGTTGACACAGAATCACAGTGGCACCCAGGGGACCATAGGAAGATGAAGGAGGTATTCACTGTGAGAAGATGGGGTGCATCTAAAACACTTGGGAATCAGGGTTAAAAAAAAAAAGATTGAATACAGTGCTTTAAAAAAAAAAGTCAAAATCATTGAAAAAAACAAATAAATAAAGGGAGGCAAGATTAACTCTGCCAAAATAAGGTGGGCAAGTCCTTCATAACTCCTGCTTTACAATTAATGTTTGTCAGAACTACTAGGCCAAAAGGCTGAAGATAGATGCTCCAATGTATTGAGAGAAATTGGGGACTGTCCAGGCAGCCAGTTGTCTGTCATTTCTTAGTTTTGGAAGCTGCTTGCTCTGTACTTCCTGTTTATTCAGATATATTTATCCTTCTCAGGTCTCTGATGTGGTTGAAGACTAGATAGTTATAGTCTCACAGTTAAATTTTAAGTTGTTTAGGAATTAAAAGTATATTCTAGGTCTAAGAAGATGTTTTTAAGTTGGTAATGCAAGTTAGGATGGAAACTGAGTTAGGTATAGAACTTTAAACACATTGAGATAGATACATAACAGAATATTAATATCAGTTGCTAAATACATATGAATTGGACATTGAGAACGTATGTTATACCCTATAATTTTCATAAATATGGCCTACTTGTTCTTATTGTTTTTTATTGTATTTACTGTTATAAGAAAAAGAGTCTGTTATTGGACAAAAAGGGGGAGCTGTTGAGGAGAAAAAACCTAAACCTTAAATTAAACAACAACAAAAAACAGACAGGAGGGCGAGGGGAGAAAAGGAGGGGGAACTGGGAGGAGAGGTGGGAGGGGACTTTGACTGAGAATGTAATTTGAAGAAATAGATAAATGTTTTGTTTTGTTCTTTTTTTAAAATAGAGGCACGATTTTTCTTATGGACTTTTCCCTATTTCCCACCCAGACTTCCATAGCATTCAGCATAGCCCAGAGCAGCAATCATTCTAGGAGCCTCTGGGAAACTTTTAGACATGCCTGCACCTTGAAGTTGCTACCACAGGGTTGGAGAAATGGCTCTGTGGTTGACAGCACTGGCTCCTCTTCTAGAAGGCCCAGCCATGGTTTCTAGCACCCACATGGCACTTCACAACCATCTGCCACTCCAGTTCTAGAGCGATCTGATGCCCTCTTCTGGCCTGCAGAGGTGCCAGACATGCATGTAGTACACATACATACATACATACATACATACATACATACATACATACATACATACAT
>CAJQZJ010001558.1:6490868-6518187 GCA_907164525.1 Lophiomys imhausi
TGTGTGTGTGTGTGTGTGTGTGTGTGTGTGTGTGTGTGTGTGTGTGTGGTGTGAGTGAGTGTGTGTATGTGTGAGTGAGTGGGTGTGTGTATGTGTGAATGAGCGTGTGATTTAATGTGTATGTGAGTGTGAGGGTGTTTTCTCAATTAATGATTTATATGGGAGAGCACGGCCCATTGAGGGTGGTTGTACTCCTGGGAAGGGTACAGGAGGAAGTAAGATGTGCCAGCCTTCGGGAACAAGCCAGAAAGACAAATTTCTCTAAGGCCTTGGCATTAGTTCCTGCCTTCAGCTTCCTGCCCTGACTCCCGGAATGAGAGACTACATGCCTTGAGATGGGGAAAAGAAATCCTTTCCTCCTCAAGTTGATTTCAGCCATGATGTTTTATCACAGCACACACAGGACCCACATTCAAACTGAAGCATGATAAAAAGTATTGTTCCTAAGTTGGCCCAGACCTACTGCCTTCAGCGAACCATTTGATTTTTTGCCTGAGCTCAGGGCACCCATGCTTCTTCCTACCCACCGCTTCTCACTCTCCCCACCTGTCTCCACCAAATGTCACCCTTTTCTACTCCCTAGCAAAGCAGGTACCAAAGCATTTCTTTGCATTCCAGTCTGTCTGCAACCCAGAACTCTCCCTGTTCCTTTCTGTCCTGGCTCTCCAAGCTGATATACACAGAAGCTCCATGAGGAGGGGTCAGGGATGCATCACATTATGCCAAATACAGCAGCTTCTCAGAGGGCTCTCAGCTCCTAAACTGAGAAAGAGCCTTTGGAGACTTCAGAGCAATGGTTCTCACCCTTTCTAATGCTGCAACCCTTTAATACAGTTTCTCAAGTTGTGGTGACCCCCAACCATAAAATTATTTTCGTTGCCACTTCATAACTGTAATTTCGCTGTTATGAATCATACACCTCTGTGTTTTCTAATGGCCTTAGGTGACCCCTGCCCCCAAAGGGGTCACAACACACAGGTTGAGAACCACTGCCTCAGAGGCTCCCTAGCTGGGCCTCTTTCTGCCTGGTTCAGTGTGAAGTCCACCAGGCCAGCCAGTCCAGATCCTGGAGATATGACTCCTGAAGAAAAGGAAATGGAAAACAAGAGGAAGCCCTTCCTCAGAATATTCTACCATGGTGAAGTTTCACGCCTAGAGTATGCCCAGCTAACTTTGTCCTTTTCTCAGAGTAACAAGGAGCAGCATGTCACTTCCGGGAGACTAACATCAAGCTGTCTTCATGAATTCACGGGTCGCTTTTTTATCCCCACTTGGCAGGCAGAAGTGGGATCAATAACCTCATTTTTGTCCCCATCTCTTCTTTACTGTTCCCCGCATGACTCAAGAACAGGAAGCTAATGTTCATACAAAATGTCATTTGTCCCACCTGCCAGGAGATTTAGCTTTGATATGCCCTCTAGTGGATTTTTATAAACAACAAAAATCACACACATGTAGAGTCATGCCCATACCAAACAATGATCGATTGTCTTCAATAATGTCCACAGCTCCTGTTGTCAAAACAATGCTATTCCAGGAGAACTGTCACCAGCTCCAGCTGCCACACAACAGAAAATTGAAGAGCACCACTTCCAGGTCCTGACTGGTGGTGGCCTTGGTGTCTGGGACCTGTCATTACCACTAGCAAGAATATCATCCAGGATCTGGATGTGGACTAAACCAAAATGAGACCCTCCCCACTTTCCACTCCCAGGCTTCTCTGTCTAGAAAATCTACATCCTTCAGTACCTGTTATGTACAGTTTGGAGCATTGTCTATGATATCCTTATTTTATGTTTAGAATGAGTGAGTTTATTAAATATATAGCAAGCCAAAGTAAAAGAATAAATAACAAGAGATAGATAGATAGATAGATAGATAGATGATGGATGGATGGATTATGGATGGATAGATAGTTAGATAGATAGATAAATAGATAGATAGATAGATAGATAGATAGATAGATAGATAGATAGATAGATGGATAGATAATGAAGCATCATTGAATTGAGTGCCAAAAACATCTAGCAGATGTGGATGAGGACAGTCCTGCAGAGGCAGCCAGCTCAAGTTTCTTGTAGTGAGAGCCCCAGGTAGAGCACTGTCCCCTCTGCTGAAGCTTCCAACTCAAAGAACAAACAGTACCAGAAACCAACTTGGGAAGTTGAGGCATCACCTGGAGTTCTGATTGAACTTTCTCTCCATGGATGAGCTTCTCAAGGGTGAGCTTCCGGCTTCTCATTCCACTGCAGGCACTGTTGTGCCACAGGATAAACAGGATAGAAGCCTCTGCTGGAAATGGCTCACCTTCTAACTGTTCTTAAGGACACAGTGTTTTAATCCCTGGACTGCTTGGCCATTCTCATTCTTCCCTGTCAGAGAGTGAAGGAACAAGCCCACCCCCAGACAAGAGGTCTTGGGGGACATTTGATTTCAACATGCTTAAGTCTGAAGTTAGTGCGGGAGACAACCCAGCTTCCAGAGCCAGCTGTTCGGTCATCTCAAACAGTGCGCAACAGTTTCTCAGGATGATGAACACCACAGTATCTCCAGCTCCTGTCACCTAGTACTAGCTGCTCTCTGTGTGATAGCTCCTTGTGTTGTCTCTCTCCAGTTTCTCACCCTCCACACTACTGACAATCTGGGCCACGTAGCTCTTTGTGCCAAGGGACCACCTGGATGCAAGTAGCATCACCAAACTCAACTCAACGGCCCTTTTTGATGTTTTTACTATTATTGTTTCATTTCATTTTGGGCGTGTGTGTGTGTGTGTGTGTGTGTGTGTGTGTGTGTGTGTCCATGTGCACACTTGGAGTGTCCTGGTGCACATCTGGGCGTCCTGTTCTATCATTCTCTATCTTATTCCTTGAGACAGTATCTCTCACTGAACCTAGAGCCCAAGCAAACCTTCTGTCCCCACTTCCCATGGTGCTTTGGTTACAGGTAAGCATGTGACTATGCCTGGCTTTTTATGTGGGAGCTGAGGATTTGAACTTGGGATCTTTGTGATTATACAACAAGCAAGCTTGGCCCATTTTGCCATATTCTCAACCTCTGAGCCATCTCTCCATTTTGCCATATTCTCAACCCAGAATTCTTCCTTTTGTAACCACCAAAATTGTCTCTAGACATGAGTAAACATCCCCTAGGGTGAAGGAAACAATGTCACCCTCAGATGGGCTCTACAGCCCTCTCTGTGGAAGTCACTTAGGATGAGAGGCAGAGCCTACATATAGAGCAGAAAGTCCTCTCACTTGTGTGACAGGTGAGTCACCTGCCCCATGTTTAGGCTAGGAGGCGCTTAGGCATCAGCATTCTGTTAACAGGGCACCCTGTCAGGGTGGGATTGATTTCACAAGCTTCCTATTCCCTCCCTGGAAGGATGAGGCACAGGCTGTGTGGTGGCACAGGGCCAAGGGTGTACAAGAGCAGAAAGAGAAGAGCTGCAAAGGGAGGGGAGAAAAAGAAAGGGGGTGATTACTGAGTTCCATGAAATATCAAGACATGGCCTAGCTTTCCCTTTCTCTCATCCTATCACAGTTCCTATGCAGAAGAAAAGCCTGGAGACCTCTTTGTTTGACAGGAACATGCTTATGCAGGTTACCCCAGAGGAGGTAAATAAGACTTGGGAAGGTGAGTGGTTTTCCAAGCTACCATGGCCAAGTCATGTGCCCCATGACTCTCAGACAGATCAGGAGATAAAAAAAAAAAAAACAACCCTTTGGACAAGTGTTTCCTCGAGTATAAAGTCAGAGAAGATCTTGAGCTAAATAAAAATGTTACTTGTTAGCTGACTTACAGGCACTGACTCCAAGGTGGCCTAATTCAATATTTCTCAACTATAATCATTTAGTAAATGCTTTGTGATAATTTTCTCCCCATAGAGCCTGTCACCTCAAATGGCAGGGGTGCTCTTATTTTCCAATTCTTCCACAGGGCTTGACAGACTAGCCTGGAGATCTAGGGACACATGGGAGGCCCACAATGTCCTTCTCACAGCCAACTGCACCTTGATGGCGACCCCACAGACACCAGAGCACAGAAGACAGACACCTAGGCTTGTACCAAGGCGCTGGACTTCAGCTTATTGAGTACCTCAACAGGCTGTTAACCTGCTGGCCCTCGGATTCCCCAGATGACCAAGGAAAACCCAGACTCCAGCCTCATGCCTGGCCTGAGACATACAAAATGAGTATGCTCCCTCGCCCCAAACTTCTGAGCAGGTCTCCCAGAGAAGTTGGGGTTGCCACTCCCCAAAAGATGATCTGCTCCAGGCTGGATTTGACTGGTAACTTTCTTCTTCTAAGAGACTTGGTTTACAAACAGATGGGCACAGGGGAGGCTGTGAGCCCAGCTGAGGACAGGCTCCACCTCTCTGCAGCCTCACTACAGGAGTAACCACATGCTAGGGCTCCCCCTCATGCAGCCTGGTTTCCTCGCAAAAAAACAAAACACCAACTTCCAAACAAGAGGACAGACTTGATGGTGGGGTTTGGAATGTTCAATCCTCTGATTTGTATGCAACTATCTCTTCCTGCTCTGGAAAAAAATGAGGATGGTAGCAGGGGGCACCAGAGTAAAGGGAAGTTGCAGATGGAAGGCTTCAAGAGAGACTGGCCAAGGGAAAACCTGAAGAGACAATCCTAAGGTCTGGGCTGGAGGGACAGAAGCTGCTCAGCTTTCTCCTGTGCGTACTGGTAATGCAGTCATCCATGGTGGAAGTGCAGAGCTCAACCCAGGCCCAGTGAGAAGCCACAAGCAAAACCACAAAGGGCATCTTAGTCCACTGAAGCTGCTATAACAAAATGCCACAGACTGGGTGGCTTATCAACAACAAATGTACTTTTTACAGTTCTGAAAGCTGAGGAGTTCAAAATCAAGGTGTCAGTACACCCAGAGTCCAGTGAGAGTTCTTTCTTCTTTGAGGAACATGCTCTCATTATACCTCATGTGGTAGAAGGGGTTCAGGGTCTGTCTGGAGTCTCTTTTATAAAAACATAAATCCCATTATGGGGGAATCTGGTCAGTGTATTAAGCTACCAAATGAAGGCAACAATCTTTGGACTAGGAAGTCTAAGCTGAGTATAGGCCATACCAGTAGTTCCAGTCTCCAGAAGGCTGAGGTCAGAAGACCACAAGTTCAAGAACAGCCTGGGCTGCATGGTGAATCACACACACACACACACACACACACACATACACACACGTATGTACACACTAGGGGACCAAATACTTCCTCCCAGATATAATCCCCGTGTATAACTGTCTTGTGCCACTTCACCAAACGATGGATATATCTCATATTAATATTTCCTTTCTTTCACATTATTTTGGTTTTTCAAGAACCAAATAACTTGTGTTAGTTACTTTTCTCAATTTTGTGGCAAAAGCAACTTAAGGAAGGAAAAGTTCACTTTGGTTCACAGTTTGAGGGTGTGGCCCATGATGGTGGGAAAATTGTGGCATGAGGCAACTGGTGGCATTACATAAACTGTTAGTAAGCCAGAAGAGATGCACACAAGTGCTTGGCTCATGTTCCCCGCCCCCAACATTTATTTATTTATTTATTCAAGTTATATCTCCTCACAGTCCCCTCCCTCCTCTCCCTCCTGGTGCTTCCCTCCTCCTCTTTTTGCTCTCTCCCTCCTATCTGCTTTTTTTTTTAATGTGTATCTTTTCTCCCCCAACAGCTCCCCCTTTTAATCCAATAAAAGACTCTTTTTCTTTTAACAATAAATACAATACAAAACAAAAAGAACATTAGGCAACAATGAAAATTATAAGATATAATGTACATTCCCAATGTCCAGTCCGTACATATTTGGCAACTGGTAATAATATTCTATTATCTATCTATCTCAATGAGTTTAAAGTTATATACCTAATTCTTTTTCCATCCTAACTTGGATTACCAATTTAAAGACATCTTATACCTAGAACATCCCTTTAATTTTGTTTTTGTTTTTTGAGACAGGGTTTCTCTGTGTATCCCTGACTGTCCCAAACTCACTCTGTAGACCAGGCTATCCTTGAACTCACAGAGATCTGCCTGCCTCTGCCTAAATGTAAGTGCTGGGGCTAAAGGCACGTGCCACCATACCCAGCAATTACAGACAGATGTGAACTGCCACGTGGGTGCTGGGATTTGAACCTGGGTCCTTTGGAAGAGCAGTCAGTGCTCTTAACTGCTAAGCCGTCTCTCCAGCCCCACATTCTCCTTTTTATGCTATCCCAGACCACAGCCATGGCATGATGTTGGCCATGTTTAAAGAGAGTCTTCCTAGCTCAGTTAATCCAGTCTGGAAACTCCTTCATGGACATGCCTGGAAACTTGTCCCCTCAGTGACTCTAGACCTTGTCACGTGGACAGTAAATATTAACTATTGAACATCTCAACAACAATCTCTTTCCTCAGCTCCGACCCAAGAACACAGAACTTTCTCAGCACAGAGGCCTCTGTCTCTACCTCTCCCAGCAAGCAGAGGTGGCCTAGACTCTGGTCACTACCTCAATGACAACTCACCACTGGTGGTGTGATTAAATACTAGCTCATGGTTACTAAGATTTCCTTGTTGGTTCACATCCCTGCAGACATCACTGAGAATCGCAGGATTACCACCAAAACAATCAACTCTATAAGGCTCTCATTTGGTTTCCACAACCAGTGCTACCCAGGGCTAGTCACTGGGGTAAGGAAGAGGTGGTTGGATGTACCTCAAGCAGTACGAGCCACAAGCATTGTTGAACCAGCCTTCCCGGGAAGCCTTAAAGCCATGTAGTGACCCAAGGCCTCGGGATAGAGTCTCTGCTTCCTTAAACAACTGTTTTGGGGAGCTTGCCACCCGTTTGGTCATGGGAACATGGTTGGGACTTATTTTGAACCAAAGGGAACAGGGGAGGACACAGTTGTTGCTTTCCCTCTCAGAGGACCATAGATTCTTTAAAAACCGATGTCTTTATTCAGCAATCAAGTGGAGAAAATTCCACCAAGCTCCTTTTTTTAAAACAGTAGATATCTGTTTGCTTATATTTGCATACATTCAGGGAGGGACTTCCAAATTCCCCTTACCTGAATGGGATTGATAGAAAAAGTGATCTTCAGGCTTTAGGAATAAACATTTTTAATTTCTCAAACTCCACCTTGACCAAATTGTATGTTGCTGCAACTCTCAGTGGTGTCCCAACCCTGTAACCCTCACTTCTCAGCGAGGCCCCCAGACCTGCCCGTACCCCAGTCCAGTTTTCAGACCTATCTTTTTATTTCTTTATTAAAGACTAATGTTTATCTTTAAATTATGTGTGCACATGAGTTCAATACCCATGGAGGTCAGAAAGGATGTCAGATCCCCTGCAACTGGGGATATAGACACTTGTGGGCTATCTGATGTGGATGCTGGCGATCGAACTCAGGTCCTCTGCAAAGAGCACTGTGTGCTCTAAACCACTGAACCATCCCTACAGCCCCAGATCCATCCTTTAAAAAACTAACTCAAATGCCACCTCACAAATTGTCCTAGAAGAAGCAATCTTAACCCAACACAAACTCTCAGCAACTTCGGGTACATTAGGGGCCTGCAGCAGTCACAGGTGACTTCAACAGTAGGTGACTTCAACAGTAGAAATGAGTTTTCTTGCAGGTCTTTTAAAGGTTACACAGTTCTAAAGGCCAAGGTCTAGGCGTCAGAGGGTTGGTTTCTCCTGAGGCCTTTCTCCTTGGCTTGGAAATTACTGTTTTCTTTCTGTGTCTTCATGTCATCTCTCCTGTGGACCTGTCTCCTAATCTCTTCTTTTCCATTGCATTCATTTAGTGTGTGTGTGTGTGTGTGTGTGTGTGTGTGTGTGTGTGTGTCTGCATGCACACAAATACACCCTGCACACATATGAAGGGCAGAGCACAACCTGCAGGAATCTGTTCTCTCCTTCCATAATATTGGTCCTGGGGGGGGGTTGAACTCAGTTTGACAGGACTGGCAGCAAGCCCTTCACCTGCTGAGCCAACTCACTGGCCCAAACCAATCTCTTCTTATAAAGACACTAGTCGTACTGACTTGGGACCCACCGTAGGACTTCATTTCGCCTCACTTGGTACTTCAAAGCCCCTGTCTCCAAACAGTCATATTCTTAAGGTCCTGGGGGTGAGGACCTCAGCTCATAACCCTCTAGTGGGGGGTACAAGAACACCAACCACTAAAAAGGCAGTTCAGGGAGACAGGGAAGTATTTGTTCCAAGAAAGTGGTAGAGTTCTATGCCTATTTTTAATTAATTAATCAATTAATTAATCTCTTGGAACCTACACTCCTTTCTATCCTGTGGTTTTGTGTGGTTGTGCATGAGTGTCATTCCATCTTCTGGGAGATTATGTACGCTTTTTTTTTTTTCTGTTGAATCTTGGCTCTAGAGTTAGGTCAACTAGAATATGACTCACCAATTTCCCATCCCCTGCCACTGGACTCCCCTCTTTCTAAGTTCCCAGGGTATGCCTTTTAGACACCTGAAAAGTAAAAGAGAATTCACTTTCTACAATCTAAGAGGAGTCCCCACCTAACCCAGTGGAGTTTTTTTTTTTTTTGAGACTTTTTTCGTGTGTGTGTGTGTGTGTGTGTGTGTGTACTCCTGACTGTCCTGGAACTATCTTTGCAGACCAGGTTGGCCTCAAAGTCACAGAGACCCTCAGCCTCTGCTAGGATTAAAGGCATGTGACCTCACCATCCTAGAGTTAGGTCAACTAGAATAGGACAAGTTGTCTTCATGAGAAAAGAAAAACCTCACCGTAGGTACCAGCTATCCCCTGAGCCATTCATCCCGTCACATCCTCAGCAGCCTGTGTACGATCCTAACATGACCACTCCAGTCTCCCAGGGTTCTTCGGCTCCTGGCTAAGACCAGAGTGTGAAACCCTTTTGTGAACTCTAAAGAGCTCCCACAAAGAGTGAGCATCACCCTTTCAGCTATTTTGCAACACACTACTTTCAGTTACCATGGCTTCATAATAAATCACCCTCAAAATTTACTGTCTTCACTTCATCTTAGCCAAAAAGCTGGGAAGCAATAAAACATGGTTGTCCTTTAAAATGTCCACCACAGAGGGCAAAGTTTGCACCAGGGTTCAGCGTGCACAAGCCTTGGGTTCACTCAGGGCACACACCTATCACAGTACTTAATTTGCACACAAATGTGCAATGGGTCAAGACTCAGGAGAGATGTGTCCATTCAGGGTCTCCTGGGGAAGCTCCAAGGCAAGGGTCTGGGTGCGCAGGAAGTCTGCTTACTGGTCTACCATATTTGGCCTCTTCGTGTTGCTTGGGCTTCCTCCTAACACGATGACAGGATTCCAAGATGGATAACAACAAAAGGGGCGGGCTAGGGGCAGCCATGTTGTCTTTTGGGACCTATTTACAGCATTGCTCTGTGATGTTCTATTAATGAAGCAGTTGCAAAGGGTAGGATAGCTAGACTCTGATATTTAAAAGTTCTACAAGAGTATGTGGACCTGAAAATAAGGATGTGGCCATGAGGAGAAGGACTACTTGCAACAATACTCAGGACATTTGTCGTGTGAGAAAGCTGCCTGTTCTTCCCATCAGCACAATGCCAGTTTCCCTCTACAGGCTCCCTTGCCCAGCCTCATGCTGTAGATCTTCCTTAACTCTCTCCTCAGCCACAACCTACATCTCTGTCCCAGTCTACTGTGGTCCTGCCTTCTGCAAAAAAAAGGAGTTGGTTTTTAACACTGGTTTAAGCCGGATGGTGAGCTCACATCCCTTTAATCCTAGCAGAGGCTGAGGGTCTCTGTGACTTTGAGGCCAACCTGGTCTGCAAAGATAGTTCCAGGACAGTCAGGAGTACACACACACACACACACACACACACACACACACACACACACACACACACACACACACACGAAAAAAGGCTCTGTCTCAAAAAAAAAAAAAAAAACTCCACTGGGTTATGTGGGGACTCCTCTTAGATTGTAGAAAGTGAATTCTCTTTTACTTTTCAGGTGTCTAAAAGGCATACCCTGGGAACTTAGAAACACACACACACACACACACACACACACACACACACACACACACGAAAAAAGGCTCTGTCTCAAAAACAAAAAAACAAAAAAAACTCCACTGGGTTAGGTGGGGACTCCTCTTAGATTGTAGAAAGTGAATTCTCTTTTACTTTTCAGGTGTCTAAAAGGCATACCCTGGGAACTTAGAAAGAGGGGAGTCCAGTGGCAGGGGATGGGAAATTGGTGAGTCATTCAGGTTTGTTGCCTCATAGCCCACAGGGGCCACCTAGTTGTGCAGAAGTGAGGTCTGCATTCCCTGCCCCCAGCTTCCCCTTCCCACACTGCCCTGACCTTCACTTCTACTGAAATGGTGTTGGTGTAGCATCCCTCCAGCTTCTCAGCCTTCTGGCCTGACTCACTCATTCACAGATCCACCATCCTGGGCCCATAGCTTTCCAACCTGAATTGTTCCCAAAGATCGTCAGGAGGAACCTGAGCAATTTGCAGAGTCTCTGACGGCCACTTAACTGTCAGTTTCTCAATAAATCCGGTTTCACTGCAGGAACCATCCAAAGAGACTGACCTTCTTCCATGCCATCTTCCACACACCCATTCTGATTCATTTGTGTTTGTTCTCGGGCGCTTAAGCCTGAATCGTCCTTAATTATATTCTGTAGCAACAATGAAATGTCAACCTCTTTATTTTTTTTGTTATGGTGCTGCTGGTCAAGAGGGTTCCAGCTTACATCAGAGAGCTCAGCACAAAGCTGCTGACAGAATCCACTCACTGATCTGTGCTGCATCACAAACTCTCACCCACACACCTACACACACACACACACACACACACACACACACACACAGAGTTCTTGTCGCTTAGGAAAAACCTCAGTTTCTTATCCTGAGAGGTGACGAGCTCTGAAGTCTGAAGTCTGGGCTGCCTGGTTCTCCAGCTTTGTCTTCCACACACGTCACTCCACATAAAGGCAGGCCAAGCTGCATCTGGTCCCCCAATGGCCCATGTTCTCTCTGATCATAGCCCTGCCTCTTATTACTCGCTCTGCCTAGAGCATCCATCCTTCCCTTCCCTCTTCAACCTTCAGCCCATGACTTGAAAGGGAGCGTCCAGGGAAGCCCCCTCCACTCCCAGATGACACGCACTGACTCCGCTTTTGTACTTGCTTCACTCTCTACGCTTCTCTCTCCTAACTCTTGGCTATAATTATTTGGTCAGTGGCTGGCTGTCTTCTCCCCAACCTCCACCTCTTCAAGCTCAGCAGCGGAGGGACTGTGTGTACATCTGACTGTTCCTCTTGGGGTCGAAGGCACCAAGCTTAGCACAGAGGCTGGAAGGATGGGGGGAGCTGTCCTTCCTGAACAGGGTCACCGACCAGCTGCTGTGCTTGGATCATTTCTTCCCTCTGAAGCTCAGGTTGGAATCTGATCCTCACTGAGAGATATCAAGATGGTGGAGACTTAATCTAATGATTTAGAGGTGGGGGTCTTTGGCATGTGAATAGGGCTAGCTAAGACCGTTAACCCCATGATTGAATACTGGAGGCTTTGCAAGAAGAGAGGGAGACTAGAAAATATATATGTATTCTGTCTTTTATCATGTAATATCCTTCACAGCCCTGGGACACTGCCAACAAGAGAGCTATCACTAGATGTAAAACTCAGCCTTGTATCTCCATAGCCACAAACCAAGGCAAACCTCTTTTCTTTTGAACTTACATGACTGTAGTAGTGTGCAACAGTCTTAGAAAAAGAAAATATATTAAGATGTCTTACTCTGTGCTACTATAACAAAATACCTGAGTCTGGGTAATTTGTAAAGAAGAGAGTTTTGCTTGTCACAGTTCTGCAAACTGGACCATTTGATATCTGTTAAGAGCCTGATTGCCATTTTCTTGACATCCTTTTGAAGGCCATGTCCTACACAGGAGCGGAACACTGTTCCTTACATGGAAGTAGAATGTGCAAGCAAGAAAAGAATGAGAGAGAAAGGGGGCCTGAACTCATCCTTTCATAAAGAACTAATTTCTACAGTGATGAAATTAGTCTATTGATGAGGGATGGTCCCTCATATCTCACTCACTGTCTCATTGGCAATAAAGTCTGCAGTGCATGCTTTGGGAGATACATTCTCACATGGCAATGACTTTGTCCTCCCACTTGAATACCACCAACACACTTAAACAATGTCAAGCACTGTTACAGGTGCCACCATAGTGAAGCAATACACATAAGAGACAAGAAAGAGCAGCTATGAAAAGGGACCACATCAAGGAAACAGGAAGTGAATGTGCACAGGGTATCTGCTCCTCAACAGGGGCGCATGGTCCTGGGGTCCATGCTACTATGCTCAGAAGTGATTGAAGTAATGAAATAGACAAGGTACATCTTATAGAATCAGTTTTACTTCTTGATGTTTTTAAAATTATTTTTAGATTGAAATATTTCTTTTTTTAGTGTTAAAACTTTTTTCTTTTTCTTTTTATTAATTAATTTATTTTTTCAAGTTACAACTCAATCGAGGTCCCCTCCCTCATCCCCTGTCCCTCCCTCATCCCTATCCCCATCCTCTCCTTCTCCTCAGATGAGGGGAGATCCCATATATCAAATTCCCTCAGTTCATCAGTTACATGAGGGCTAAGAGCTTCCCCTTGTACTGGGGCTTGATATGGCAGCCCAGCTAGGAAAGGTGCTCCACTAACAAGCAGTAGGCTCCATGACTCACTGCTGGGTGGAGTTTTTCATTGGAAAGTTATTCTAGGTTCCTGTCTGTTTGGATCTGTGAGTTGTAGGATGGTTGTCCTGTGATATATGATTAATATCCACTTATAAGAGAGTACATACCATGTGTAACTTTCTGAGTCTGGGTTAGTTCACTCAGGATGAGCTTTTCTAGATCCATCATTTGGTTGGAAATTGCATGATTTCCTTATTTCTGATAGCTGAGTAGTATTCCATTGTGTAAATGTACCACAGTTTTTTTTTTTTTTATCCATTCTTCAATTGAAGGACATCTATGTTGCTTCCAGTTTCTGGCTATTATTAATAAAGCTGCTATGAACATTGTTGAGGCAATGTCCATGTGGTTTGTGGGGTATTTTTTGGATATATGCCCAGGAGTGGTATGACTGGGTCTTGAGGTAGGACTATTCCCAATTTTCTAAGGTAACATCAGATTGATTTCCAAAGTAGTTGTACAAGTTTTCACGCCCACCAGCAATAAGGGAGTATTCCTCTGAAAGAGATTTTCAATGGACGTCAGATGAATTGCCTGATTGATTGTTTTTATTTGTTTTTTAAATGGGATCTCAGTCTATAGGTCAAGCTGGCCCAGAATTTATGATCCTCCTGCCTAAGACTCTCAAGAACCAAGATGCCCCTGTGTCTGTTGACTTTTAAGAATCTGAGACATGAAAGACACTTTATGAGCTTAAGGTATGATTGCTGGCTCTGCCCCTTCCCCCATCTCCTCCCAGAGAACCCACACTTCAAGCAAGAGCCTTCAGATTCTTTGGATTAAAAGCCTGAAAAGCTCTGTGACAAGGTCTGGGATTCTCCTACCATGGTAACATATTACAGGTGACAGGACTGTAGGATTGGGCATACCAAGACAGAGCTTAGAAAAGCTTCAGTGATTAAGGAAGTTGACCATTTCTTCAAATGTCTCACTGCCATTAGAGATTCCTCCTTTGTGAATTCTCGGTTTAGCTCTGTTTCCCATTTTTTCATTGGAGTATTTGGTTTCTTGGTGTTTAATTTCTTGAGTTCTTTCTAAATTGTGGATATTAGCCCTCTGTCGGGAGTGGGGTTGGTAAAGATCTTTTCCCAATCTGTAGGTTGCCACTTTGTTCGAATGATGGTGTCCTTTGTCTTACAGAAGCTTTTCAGTTTCATGAGGTCCCATTTATTGATTGTTGGTCTTAGAGCCTGAGCTATTGGTGTCCTGTTCAGGAAGTTGTCTCCTGTGCCAATGAGTTTGAGGCTTTTTCCCACTTTCTTCTTCTATTAGATTTAGTGTGTCCGGCCTTATGTTAAGGTCTTTGATCCACTGGGACTTAAGTTTTGTACAAGGTGATAATTATGGGTCTAATTTCACTCTTTTGCATGTCGACATCCAGTTAGACCAGCACCATTTGTTGAAGATGCTGTCCTTTTTCCATTGTGCTGTTTTGGATTCTTTGTCAAAAATTAAGTGACCATAGGTGTGTGGGTTCATTTCTGGGTCTTCAATTCAATTCCATTGATCCACTGGTCTGTTTCTATACCAATACCATGCTGTTTTTATTACTATTGCTCTGTAGTACAGCTTGAAATCTGAGATGGTGATACCACCAAATGCAACTCAAGACGACTCTGAAATCCCATCTCACACCTGTCAAAATGGCTAAAATCAAAAACTCAAATGACAGCACAAGCTGGCAAGGTTGTGAAGAAAGAGGAACACTCCTTCATTCCTGGTGGGAATGCAAACTTGTACAACCATTATGGAGGTCAGTCTGGCAATATCTTAGAAAACTTGGAATAGCCCTACCTCAACACCCAGCCATACCACTACTGGTTATCCACCCAAACGATTCCTCATCAAGCAACAAGGACATAGCCTCATCTATGTTCATAGAAGCCTTATTTGTAATAGCTAGAAACTGGAAACAACCCAGATGTCCCTCAACTGACGAATGGATAAAAAATATTGTGGTACATTTACACAATGGAATACTACTCAGCTATCAGAAACAAGGAAATCATGCAATTTGAAGCCAAATGGATGGAACTAGAAAAGCTCATCCTGAGTGAACTAACCCAGACTCAGAAAGATGCACATGGCATCTACTCACTTATAATTGGATTTTAGCCATATAGTACAGGATAACTGTCCTACAACCAACACACCAAAAAGATCAGGAACATAGACTTTGTTACCTATCAGTGGACAATTTGCCCTAGGGGTGCTACCATGTAGGCCTCCAGTGCAAGAGGAAGCTCTTAGCCCTCATTTGACTGCTGAACTGAGAGGAGCTAATTTGTAGGGACACCTCACATGGGAGGAGAGTGGGATGGGTGGAAGAGGGAGGAGAGAGTGGGATGGTGGAACCAGGAGGGGTGAAAAGAGGGGACTATGATGGAGATGTAACTTGATGTAATAAATAAACATTATAATAATTAAAAAAGTAAAAAGTAAAAAAAAAAAAAAAACAAAGCAAAAAACTAAGCTCAGAAAACTTGAGCTCCAAGTTCTAAGTATGGCACTGAGGCAACAACTGAGGAAATTCCTGTGTGTTAATTCCTTCCAGTAGAACATTGGGATAATACTTTGCCCAACATATTCCCTGGGCTTTGATGCAGACACTAATAAAACTGTGACAATAAATGCTTTCTGTAAACACCCCCCCCCCCCCAAAAAAAAGAAACAAGAAAAAAGAAAAGCTGCAGTGCCCTTCATGGCCAGCATCACCCAGCAGCACAGCCCCTTTACTGCATTCTAGTAATCTCCAATGCCCTCCCTGAGGTCTCTTGAGGATCAGCTATTTGCAAAAGACAGAAATAGGGACTAGGGAGATAGGTCAGTCAGGAAAGTGCCTGCCATCCAAGCATGAGAGCCTGAATGCAAACCCCAGAACCCATGTCAAAAACAAACAAACAAACTTGCATGTAATGAATGGTACACTTGCAATCCTAACACTGGAAGATAGACACAAGAAGAACCCTAGCCCTCACAGGACAGCCTGTCTAAGCAAGCCCATGGAGAGACCCTGTGTCAAAATCCAAGGTGGCGCTAGTTCCATTTTGCCATTGGAGGTAAAAGCTACACCCATACTAGGGCCCCAACTCCCAGAGCACACCCGTAGTTCAGTCCCAGCTCCAGACCACCACTGGAGGTTTGAGGTGCATAGAGATATTAAGCCTGTTTCTCTATGGTTTCCCTGTGAGGTCAGGGAGCCATACAGAATCCAGCCTCACACCCAGTCTTCATCCAGCACTCCTTCTCCTCTACAGCTTTTCCTATGTATATTCCTGGATCTCTCACTGTTCATGTTTGGTTTTGATTTTTCCCCTCCATGTAATAACGTATCATCTTTATTTTACCTCTCCCAAAGAACACAAGCTACCCTAGTTGACCACCTCTGACATTGGACCTCTGAGAGACAAGACTGTTCTACGTTATTTATGTTCATATCTTCACCCCTCTCTTTCAGTACACCTTCAAGCAAGTTTCCACATCTCACCCTACATATCTTTTTTCTTTGATTCTACCATTGCTCTCTCTATGTATGCCCCTTCTCTAGTTCCTGCCTACTAACCAAAAACTAATCACTAGTCCCATTGTACATTCATTCATCTTTCTACATATTTTGTCCACTCATATCTACAATAACTAATGTACTCATCTGCATAGTACCATTATTTACCCAATTAGTACTTACAGAATGACTGTTTTGTAGTCCACTGACACTCTTATTTCATAATTGAGTTATTGCAGGATGGCTATTGTAATTACAGACAATACTGATCTTGCAATGGAGATCTACAGAAAGAACCTGGTGCCAAACAACAGTCTGAAAGAAGAACACATCACTTCAACTCTACTACAACCTAGTATCCCCTGAATACTGCAAATACCTCCACTAAAAACAGAAAGGTCACCTAAATTAAAGCACACATATATGACGTATACACACACACACACACACTCACACACACTCACACCTTAACAAAAGATAAAACTACAGGTGCAAAGATACCAGAATCCAAGAACACTAGGAACATTAAAACCCAAAACAATTTGTCTCCTCCCAAAATTACCAGTTTCCTAGTAATGACTCCCCAACAAAAATAACATGAACAAAATTCCAGATGCACAATTCAAAAAACACTATAAACATGTTCAAATAACTCAAAGATGACACAAATAGATTTCAAGAGAATACAAACAGCTGGGTAAAATAAGGAAGCCAACTCAAAATATGAAAATAGAATTCAATAAAGAGATAGAAATGTTGAAGAAGAACCAAACTGAAATGATGATGAAAATTTAAAAAGAAAATACAACAGGTCAAGTAAAAAGTTGAGTGGAAAAGCTCACCCATAGGATAGACCATACAGAGAAGAAAGCTTTAGGGCTTGAAGGTGAAGTAGAGGAGGTGGATGGGCTAAGTCAAAGCCAATGACAGATTTTTAAAGGCATGTGAGCGGAATATGCAAAGTCTTTGAGATACCACGAAAAAATCTACAGACTATGAGCATAGTATGAGAACTTCATGCCAAAGGAATAGAAAACAGTTTCAATAAAATAATTTTTTAAAAAATTTCCCGCCGGGCGGTGGTGGCGCACGCCTTTAATCCCAGCACTTGGGAGGCAGAGGCAGGTGGATCTTTGTGAGTTCAAGGCCAGCCTGGTCTACAAAGCGAGTCCAGGACAGCCAGAGATATTCAGAGAAACCCTGTCTCGAAAAACCAAAAAAAAAAAAAAAAATTCCCAAGCCGGGCATGGTGGTGCATACCTTTAACCCCAGCATTCAGGAGGCAGAGGCAGGCAGATCTCTGTGAGTTCGAGGCCACCCTGGTCTACAAAGTGAGTCCAGGGCAGCCAGAGCTACACAGAGAAACCCTGTCTCAAACCCCCCCACCAAAAAAAATTCCCAAATCTAGAAATAGAAATGTCCATCCAAATGAAGGGGCAAAAAAAGTCACATAAACAGGACCCAAAAAGAAATTCCCTACATCATACCATACTTAAAATATGGTATTGACCATTGTTTATTGTGCAAAAATAAGATTGTATTGGATTACATTGGTATTGATTTTTGTATATTGATACAAAATTAAGATTATAGTTGGCCACAATGGTATTGACCCTTGTATATGGACGTAATATTAAGATTGTATTGGGCTACATAGGCATTGATCTTTGTATATTGATACATAATTAACAGTATATTTAACCACAATTGAATAGATCTTTGTATATTGATACAAAATTAAAGGTAACGCTTCCTAATGGTATCATACCTAGAGATACTTAAAAATAAAATGTGAAGCTCTGGCCTCTTGAAACCAACCGTCTAAAACTGTCTAGGATAGTTAAGTAAAACAAACTCCTAGTCATGCAAACATGTCACTTTGTTAGCTACTATGACAGTCTATCACAGATATTCTCTAAACTACTCAGTAATCAAGTTGTTAAGAGACAAGCAACATTTGCTTATCTAAATACAAGAGATGGATAGGGCATCTTCAAAAACCCCAAGAGATCTGCAGAATATGGCATTCAAAGATGTTTTCTTAAATTAAGATTTTCTTTTTTTTTTTTTGATATCAAGACATATCAGCTCCTGACAGCACCCCCTATTCTACTCCAAGTAGAAGATAAGCATCGAAGAATCTCCAGTGTGAGATGGTTGAATTAGCGGCAAGCCTATCTCTTGGCATGAAAAAACCCCTTGCACCAACTTCAGAGAGACTGCTGTCCAAAAAGGACAAAACTTGGTAGCAGGGAAGTCGACAGCCTAGCTCTGCCAAGACAGGGTAGGTAAGTCCTTCATAATCCCTGCTCTACAACAAATGTCTGTCAGAGAAACAGGACCCAAAGGCTGAAGACTGATGCAGGAATGTATGGAGAGAAAATGGGAACTGTCCAGGCAGTCACTGGTATGTCATTTCTTAGTTTTGGAAGCTGCAGGCCCTGCACTTCCTATATAAGCAAATATATTTATCCCTCTCAGGTCTCTGAGGTGGTTGAAGAATAGACAGCTAGAGTCTCATAGTTAAATTTTG
Organism: Lophiomys imhausi; assembly: GCA_907164525.1. Classification (NCBI taxonomy): domain Eukaryota; kingdom Metazoa; phylum Chordata; class Mammalia; order Rodentia; family Muridae; genus Lophiomys; species Lophiomys imhausi. The sequence goes on from CAJQZJ010001558.1 coordinate 6,509,663, forward strand.
AGTTATTTAGGAATCAAGAGGGTGTTATAGATCTAAGAAGATACTCTTTTTTTTTTTTTTTTTGGTTTTTTTGAGACAGGGTTTCTCTGTGTATCCTTGGCTGTCCTGGACTCACTTTGTAGACCAGGCTGGCCTCGAACTCACAAAGATCCGCCTGCCTCTGCCTCCCAAGTGCTGGGATTAAAGGCGTGCGCCACCACCGCCCGGCTTAAGAAGATACTCTTAAAAGTGTGTTGCAAGTTAGTATGAATGTTGAGTCAGATATAGACCTTTAAACTCATGGAGATGGTTAGATGGTAGAATATTAAAGTCAGGGGCCAAATATGTATAAACTGGACATTGGGAAGGTATACTTGGCCATTTAACTCTCATAAATGTGGCATATTTATATCTGTTGTTTTGTATAGTATTTACCGTTATAAGAGAAGGAACCATCTGTTGGACTGAAAGGGGAAACTGCTGGGGGGAAAAGGGTGGAAGGGCGGGATAGGAAGGGGGAATAGGGAAGGGTTTGTGACTGAGATGTAACTTGAAGAAAAAAAAAATAAAGTATTTAAAAAAAAATTTCAAAACAGGGAAAGTGTATTGAAAGCTGCAAAAGAGAAGAGGCAATTTACATACAAAGGCAGATCTACCAGAATGCTGCCTTTTCAATGGAAACCTTAAAAATCTAAAAGGATTTAGAAAGATGTATTTTTAATTCTGAAAGATCACTACTACCAATGCGGCCTAATATACCCACCACAATTATCTATCATAATATAAAAAGAAAGAAAAACTTTCATAATAAAAACAGGCTGACAGAATTTTTGACCACCACACCAGCCCTACAGTGGATGCTGGAAGGAATAGTTCAGACTGGAGGAAAGATAAGCAAGTCCAAGAGGATAAAGGGATAAAATAAACAAGGCTAAGACAGACAATTAGCCGGGCAGTGGTGGCGCACGCCTTTAATCCCAGCACTTGGGAGGCAGAGGCAGGCGGATCTTTGCGAGTTCGAGGCCAGCCTGGTCTACAAAGTGAGTCCAGGACAGCCAGGGCTACACAGAGAAACCCTGTCTCGAAAAACCAAAAAAAAAGACAGACAATTAAACAAATATAACCTAAGAAAACATCAAAATTTTCAAAAGAAAAGATAAGGATCTATACATACCGCTCAATGATAACTATGAACATTAATGTTCTTAATTCCCCTTTCGAGAGACACAGGCTATCTATCAGGCTGGATTACAAAGCAGGATTGATCATGTTGCCGCCTCCAGCAAGCACACTACATGATCAAAGATAGACACTATCTTACTGTAAAAAGTAGGACAGGGTCTTCCACCAAATAGAACCAAAATTTAAAAAAAAAAGCAGGTACTTTATTCCAATATCTGAAAAATAGACTTCAAGTAAGATCTAATCAGAAGGGGGAGAAATCACTTAATACTGGTTAAGGGAAGAAACCATGAGGAGGAAATTACAACTCTAAATAAATATGTACCAGGCTCGCCCCATTTTAGAAAACTAATACTAGCTAGATATAAAGTCACAGATTAATCCCAGCCCAGCGATAATTAGTGACTCAAATACTCCACTCTGACCATTAGACAGATCACGCGAGGCAAAAAATAAGCAGAGAAACAACGGGATTAATTGATACCATCGAAGAAATGGACCAAAGGAACATCTACAGACTGTCCCACCCACACAGCGCAAAGGAACATCTACAGACTGTCCCACCCACGCAGCGCAAAGGAACATTTACAGACTGTCCCACCCATGCAGTGCAAGGTGCCCTTTATCCTCTCAGCAGCCCATGGAACTTCCTTCAAAATAAATGACGTATTGGAACAAAAACACAACTCAACAAACACAGGGAAAGTGAAATAATATAAAGAAGATTGGCAAACCCTTAGCTGAGTTAGCTAAGAGAGCCAAAAGACCCAAATTACTGAAATTAGAGAAGAAAACAGAGATATTACAACAGACACCAACAAAATCCCAAAGATTATGTGGACACATCTTTAAAATGTATTCTCCACTAAACCAGAAACTCTGCAAGAAATGATTTTAAGTGTGTGACTTACTAAAGTTAAGCCAAAGTGAACTGGTAAATAATCTCAGCTCCAAAACACACAATGGGATTGAGGCGGCAGTTTTTAAATCTTTGGGTGAGAAGATCTCAGCTCCAGATAAAGTCAGCACCAAATTCTACCCAGACCAATGCTAATAGCTATTCAAATTATTCAACAATTAAAAACGAAGACATGCTCCTAAACTCTTTTTATGAATCCAGATTTATTCTGATTTCAAAACCAGGCAAAGACATTTGAAAACAGGAAATTATGAGCCAACCTCTCTGATGAACACGGGTACAAAATTTCTCTATAAAAACTTGTAAACTGAATTCAAGAACACATCAAATAGATGATTCACTGTGATCAAGTTGGCTTCATTTCGGCTATTCGGGGATACTTCAATATATGTAAATCAATAAATGTAATTTATCAAATAAATGTTCTCAAGGACAGAAATCACATGATCATCTCAGTAGATGCAGAAAAGACCTATGAAAATATCTGGCACTCTTTCATGATAAAATCTCTGAAGGGCCAAACAATGGAGGAAACAAATCTCAACGTAAGAAAGGTTGTACATGGCACATCTATAACCAATAGCATGCTAAATGGAGAAAAATGCAAAGTATCTTCAGTAAGATCAGGAAGAAGACGATGATGCCTACTCTTCCCTTTATATAGTGCTTAAAATCTGAACTAGAGCAATAAGACTAGAGAAGGAAATAAAGTAGATTCAAATAGGAAAGGAAGAAGTCACACTATCTCTTTTTGTAGATGGCATGCTCCACACGTGACAGACCATAAACTGTCAAACTATTTTTGCCAGGAAACTCCCAGAGTGGAAAATAGTTTCAGCAAAGTGTCAGGTCACAAAATTGAGAGACAAAACCGGTAACCTTCCTATATAGCAACACATAAGCTGAGAAAGAAATCATGGAAACCATCCAACCATAAAAGTCTCAAAAAAATATACCTTAAAACAAAGTTAAAGACCTCTCCAGTGACAATTTTGAAAAACTGAACAAGGGAATCGAAGAACACATTAGAAGGAGGAAAAACCTCCCAACTTCCATACTCTTAGAGTAGGAGTATTAACACTGTGAAAAATTAGTACCGTGAAAATTAATATTGTGAAAATTCCAATCAAAACAATCCACAATGCAGTGGAATCCCAATCAAAATGTCAATTCAATTCTTCACAGAAATAGAAAAAAAACTTCAAATTCATACAGAATCACAAAGGAATTTGGACTAGCCAAAGCAATCTTGAACAATAAGAACACTATGAAGGCATCACCATGCCAGACTTGAAGTTAAACTACAGAGCCATACTAATGAAAACAGCACAGTACTATAACAAAAGAAGACACAAAGATCAAGAATATGATACAGGAACAAATACAAGTTCATGCGACAGCCACTGGGTCTTTGACAAAGAAGCTAAAAATACACACTGGACAAAGGACAGCCTATTCAATTAGTGGTGCTGGGGAAACTGAGTAGCCATAGGTAAAAGAAGGAAGAGTGATCCCCACGTCTCACCCTTCACAGAAATCAATTCCAAATGGATCAAAGACCTTTAAGCTAGATCTAAAAGTACTAGAGGACAAAGTAGGACATACAGGCATAGGTAGGGACTTTCTAAATAAGACTCCAGTCTCTCAGAAAATAAGGCCAACAACTGATGCCTGGGACCTCATGAAACCAAAAAGTTTCTGTCCTGCTAATCCAGTGAGAAGGCAGCCTACAGAATGGAAGAAAATCCTTGCCAGCTATACATCTGACAGAGAATTGGTGTCTAGAATTACAAAAGTCTTTATAAAACTAACCATCAAGGAAACAAACATCTAATTAAAAAACCATCTATGGACTGTGTGGTGCCTAACACCTTTAAGTCCAGCACTTACAAGGCAGAGGTAAAAGATCTCTGTGAATTTGAGGCCAGGCTGGCCTATGTGCTGAGTTCCTTGTCAGCCCGAGCTCAAAGTTAGGCCTCGCCTCAAAACAAATAAATGAACAAACAAACAAACAAACAAAAAATCTGTGGAACTGAGCAGAGATCTCAGAAGAATAGAAACAGCTAATGATACTTTGAAAAGTATTCAACATCCTTAGCAATCAGGGAAATGCAAATCAAAACTACTTTGAGATTTCATCTCACTCCAGTCACAATGGTTATGATCAAGAAAACAAATGATGACCGCAAATGCAGATAAGGATGTGGGGGGGAGCCTCACCCACTGTTAGTGGGGTGAAAGCTGGAGCAGCTATTATGTAAATCAGGGATGACCCCATACCTAATAACAGAGACACCTGCACTTTCATGTTCATTTTGGCTTCATTCACGATAGTGAGGAAATGGAACAGTCTTGATGTCCATTAATGGATAAATGGATATTGAAAATGTGGTACATATACACAATGGAATTTTACTTAGTGATAAAAAAGATAATAAATTATGAAAATTGCAGGAAAATGGGTGGATCTGGGAAATACACTGCATGAGGTAACCCAGGACCAGAAAGACAAACACTGCATGTTCTCCTTTATAAGTGGATCCCTGTTATGAATTTCTAGAGTGGTGAGTTTAGAGTGCTGATAAAGAGCAAAAAGATAAAAAGAGGCCATTAGGGAGGAAAGACAGGCCTTTAGGGAGTGGGAATAGCAGGGTATATCAGACATGAAAGTAGAAGGGGGAAGTAGAGGTGGGAAGTTTTAAGTAGATAAGGAGTGGGAAGATGAAGAGAAGAAGAGAGGGGAGGGGAGGGGAGGGGAGGGGAGGAGAAGGGAGGGGAGGTAATCCAAACTATGGATAAAAAATAAAAAGCTCTATGAAAGGCTGCTATCATCTAAACTTATTTTAAAACACATTAAAGATTTTGAGCACAGATGTCCTCTGTGAATGGATAATGTTCATACCAGAAGACGTGGTTTAATAAATAAAAACCCCAGTGCTAGGTTTGAATTGTTGGCCAGCTATGTTATGGAGACCTCCTCTCCCCATCCCCCAGAAAAAAAATAAATATTGCCATTGCTCTTGGTTGCCCATAAGAACTTGATGGCAGACCCTATTGCTGAAGACACCACACACTGTGATCACAAAACACAGAGAAATAAAACTGGTTTTGACTAGGAAGCTGTTTCTTTGATGGCTAGATTTCCTAGTACCAGAAGGAGCTCCACAGCTCCACAGGGGAAAACAGTTACAGACAGTCTTACCTAACAATGGATTCTCCAAGCTATACTATATTGGCTGTACTGGCAAGGTATATCCAGAGGTGCAATAGTGGTATGAATATTATGGGAGTAACCAACTGCTTTCTAATTGAATTTAGGGCCCATTTCACAAAAGGAAATGCATAACCTGGTACTGTAAATCACGCCAATAACCCATAACTGGGAGCTCACAGGTGCTAGGGGTGAGCCTACTACTATTATTTTGATGTCTAGACATAGCATCAAACTGCAAAGAATTCAAGGGTCTGCAGGATATTTCGTCACAAATGGGACATCTGTATCACACACACACACACACACACACACACACACACACTCACACGCACGCACGCACGCACGCACGCATGCACGCATACAAAGCACACCCGAACACACAAACACAAGGTTCAGGTAACATTGCAGAAGACAGGACAGAAATATTGTAAGAGCCAGAGGTCAGGGAGGAGAAGGATGAAACAGTGTTTTAGAATTTGATAGAAGCGCTGCATTTGTGAACTCACAGCAGCTATGGTTGTCTGCCCAACTGTGGTTGTCCACACAAGACCTGCACAAGACCAGACCAGTCAACATTCCAGCATGGATAAAAGAAGTACTCACAAGCCCTCACCTCTAGCTCAGGAGCCATTGAAAGTTGATGGCTGCTAAAGGAGAGTCAGTTTTCTTTAAGAGTATGGGTCCTATTATCTATAAACCCTCATTTGTCTCCCAGCTGCCTCTGGGGTCCCAGGAAGGTAAACAAGGTTAGCAGGACCCTGACTGTTTTGTTATTTAGGGGGGAAGACTACAAGCTGTTAAATGGTCTTGTTAAATGAGTTTTGGAGGTTAGACCCAGGGACTTCTCTCTTTTTCTTTCCTGTATCCTTCTTTATCTCCTATATAGGAGTGAACAGACTTGAGAAAAATGGGACATAGACATAGTATAGGAAAGATCAAGAAAAAAGGACAGATTATTGAATATGGCCTTATACCTTTGTATACTGATACAAAATTAATATTATATTTGGCTAAATTGGTATTGATCATTGTATAGTAATGCAAAATTAAGATTGTATAGGGCTACATTGGTATTGATCTTTGTATATTGATACAAAATTAAGATTATATTTGGACACATTGGTATTGAACTTTGTATATTGATACAAAATTAAGGGTAACGCTTCTTAAAGGTATTGTTCGTAGTAATACTTAAAAATGAAATGTCAAGTTTTGACCTCTTGCTACCAACCGACATAAACTGTTTAGGATAATTAAGAAACGGAAACTAATAGTCATGAAAACGTGTCATTTGTTAGTTACTATGACAGTCTATCACAGTTATTTTTTAAGCTACTCAGAAATCAAGTTGCTAAGAGACAAGCAATATTTGCTTATCTAAATTATAAGAGATAGATAGGGCATCTTCAAAAACCTCAAGAGATCTGCAGAATATGGCATTCAAAGATGTTTTCTTAACTTAAGATTTTTTGATATCGAGACATGTCAGCTCCTGACAGCACCCCCTATTCTACTCCATGTAGAAGATGAGCATCGAAGAATCTCCAGTGGGAGATAATTGAATTGGTGGTAAGCCTTTCTCTTGGCAAGAAAAACCCCTTGCTTCAACTGTAGACAGACTTCTGTCCAAAAAGGACAAAACTTGGAAGCAGATAAGTCGACAGCCTAGCTCTGCCAAGACAGGGTAGGTAAGTCCTTCATAATTCCTGCTCTACAATCAATGTCTGTCAGAGAAACGGGGCCAAATGGCTGAAGATTGATGCTGTAATGTATGGAGAGAAAATGGGAACTGTCCAGGCAGCCACTGGTATGTCATTTTTTAGTTTTGGAAGCTGCAGGCCCTGCACTTCCTATATAATCAGATATATTTATCCCTCTCAGGTCTCTGAGGTGGTTGAAGAATAGATAGCTAGAGTCTCATAATTAAATTTTGAGTTGTTTAGGAATCAAGAGGGTGTTCTGGATCTAAGAAGATATTTTTAAAATTATGAGGCAAGTTAGTATGAAAGCTGAGTTAGATATAGAACTTTAAACTCATGGAGATGGTTAGATAGTAGAATGTTAAAGTCAGGTGCCAAATACATATGGACTGGACATTGGGAAGGTATGCTAAGCCATATAACTCTTATAATTGTGGCCAATTTATTTCTGTTGTTTTGTATTGTATTTGTAGTTATAAGAAAAAGAACCATTTTGTGGACTGAAAGGGAGAGCTGTTGGGGGAAAAAAAGAAATACCTTAAACTTAAAAAAAAAAGGGAAGAGGATGGGGGGTTGAGGAGGAGGAGGGTAGAAGGGTGGGACTGGAGGGGGGAGTAGGGAGGGGATTGTGATTGAGATGTAACTTGAAGAAATAAAAAATAAATTATTAAAAAAAAAAGAGTATGGGTCCTGGTAGTTCAAGTGGGCAGCAAACATTGGACTCAATGTTTTGTTTTGTTTTGTTTTGTTTTGTTTTTTAAAGAAGATTAAAAGGAGGAGAATGAGAGATTAGGTGGATCCAGGAGGAGCTGGGAGAAAGGAAAAAGGAGTGCATATTATCAAAAATACATTGTCTATATCTATGAAATTCTTAAAGAATAATAAAAATATTATATTTTAAAAATAATTGACCACTCAACAAAACTTTTTTTAAATTATGATGGAAAAAGTGACTGAGGAAGATGCCAAAACTGACTATAGCTTTCACGTGCGTGCTTACACACATGTGCATTCACATATCCATATACATGCTTACACACATGTGCATTCACATACCCACATACATGGGACCACACCCCCACATAAATGTGCACACATACATATACACATACAAGATAGAATTCAGATAGCATGCTGCCTTCACATGTGGTGTTAGATTCCTTGATAACCCTGAATCCTTGGTGTACTCACCTAAAGACTAGATCTGATGAAATTTTCTTTTGTGAAATGATCCCACTGGGACTCAACCTTGCCAGAATGCTAACAGCTCATATGTGTGCATGTATGCTAGATGTTGAGAATATATTGGTTTGTCTCCTTGAAACACTGCATACTAACTAGCTCCATAATTCTCACCATTTTACAGATGAAGCTGAATCCAGATTTAGAAAAAAAATTATTTGCTCAAGGTGATACACAGATTCAGTGTAAGACTTCAGGATCCCAGGCAATTTTGCAGTGTTTGGTACAGCAGGTAAGCTAATTATGTGTGCAGGTAAGCTAATATGTGTGCAGGTAAGCTAATATGTGT
>CAJQZJ010001558.1:6518743-6547845 GCA_907164525.1 Lophiomys imhausi
GTGTACATGTGTGTGCACTTGTGTGTGTAAATGTGTGTATGTGTGTGATGTGTGTGTAATGTGTGAATGTGTGTGTGATGTATGTGGATGTGTACGTGTATGTGTACTTGTGTGGATGTGTGTGTATCTGTGGATGTGAGTGTGTGTATGCATGTGCGAGTGAGTGTGTGTGTGTATGTGTGTGCAGGCATATGCCACAACATTGTCAGAAGACGGGTTCTCTCCTTTTCCTATGTGGATTCTGGAAATGATCAGACTCAAGTTATCAGACGTGGCAGTAGGTATTTCCACACGTGGATGCATCTCTTCAGCCCTAAAGCAGATCATTCCTTATTGGGAGCCTCTATCCTGTGTATTTTGGAACATTTAGTAGTGTCACTAACCTCTACCCCTAAACACCAGGAACCATAGTGTATATATCACTTATACACACACACACCTGAAAGTCATGGAGGTTGTAATGTCTCCAGAAAGTGTCACATGTTCCCTGGAAGATGAAATGTCTAGACCCAATACTCTAGACAAATGGGCCACTAACAGCAAAACACTCCCAAGGAAGGCTGAGTCCAACGGTGCTTCCAGTTGGCTTTTACACTTGCAAAGTTTGCCTCTTCATATCTTGTTGCTCCTCTCATTTTGCATTTATCATGGTGTCTAGATGTAGCAGAAGCTATTGGCACCCCTTCAATACCCCCCCAGTCTTGGAGCAGCATTCTGCCTGTATGTGTGGCAGGGAATTTGATAACTGTTTCCGCCACACCCACCCCCAACAACTCTCAGTGGATGATTGGCAGGAGTTGGCATTTAAATACCCCAGCTGCAGGATAACCCTGGAGCTTGTGTTTTATACTGTTTCCCAAGATTTTCCCTGTGGGATTAGTTTCTAGCCACACATAATGATACCCAACCCACTCTTGATTCCTTGGCACTTAGCCATGCCCGACATATGGTGGGTGCTGATCAAATCTTTCTTTCTTTCTGGGTATAGCATAAATAAATCCAATCTGAAAGGCTCCTTCCAACTAGGTCAAGTGATCTGAGGTCCAGGGAAGGGAAGTGATTTGCTCAGAGTCACACAGCAGGTCACTGGCAGAGCTCAGCCCAGAATCCAGCTCTCCTGTGACCAATAAAAGGGCTAAGGACACAGCTGCTACAGGACAGCCACAGAAGGTAAGAACTTCAACTCTATTTCATTGAGAAACAAGGGAATTAAACACTCCAACTGCTCCTCCACCTTTATTGCTTCTTGGGGCCTGAGCCATTGCTACATGATCCTCCACTGTAGCACCTCTGAAGGCATCTTGTCTCTCTTCATCTGTTCACCTCCTCAACCCCAGGTCCCTTCAAGGCTAAGGGCCACCTGTGCTGAGGCTTCCCACAGCTTATCTCCACCATGTAGCACAGGGCCTGGGCACTAGATGAGTATTTAGTGTATGGAGATTGAATGAGTACTACATAAAATGTAACTCCATAATTTCTTCATGCTGCAAGAATTGTAGAAATATCAGTGCCCTTAGCTAGTCAACCTCTGCTTGCTTGGGAAATCATAAGTTAATCACTTCTCTAACATGGAACTGCAGACAGCAATAAAGGTGCTTTTTTAAAAAAAATGGAATTTTAAAAAATCAGGCACCAGGAAAACAAAGCACATCCCTTCCTGGCCATGACTATCTACAGCTTCCATGCCTCATTCCCCTAAAGCTTACATCAGCCCTTGAAAGAGAGATACCATTTGCCTTGATATATGACAACAGTACCCGGTTCCAGGAGGGAACCATGTATAGCCCAAGTTCATTCAGTAACAAGGCCTCATGCCAGACTAGAAGTCAAGAGAGGTTGACTTCGCAGCCAGAGTTCTTATCAGTTGTATGTCATATCTGTCTTTGAGGAATTTGAAATTAAATGCAGCAAATAAAATGTGAATGTGTGAGAGTGCTTGACTATCGTTTTAATGTAGCTCTCACCCCTGCCCTGTGATTTTGTACATTTCTCTCATCTTTGTTTTCTTCATATATAGGTAGTACACCTAGCAAGCAGTAAGTGATAAATAAATGTTACAGGACCGTGTGCATGAATCCCTACAATATAAGTTGAGCTAAAAAAGAAGTCAGACCAATGAGAGCTATGGCCAGCCTGTCCATCAGCAATATACCACCTAGATTTTCAGCATAGGTAAGATTGACACATACCTGGAATCAATCACCTTCCAAAAACAGACCATGCTGAGCTCTGAGTAAGCCTCCATGCAACTATGGGAGAAGAACTTTGGGCTTGTGAGACTCCACAATACACCATCCTGGCTCACCAGTCAGGATTTGAATAAACACTGTTTTTCCATAAAAATATCCCTAATTCATCCCACCATGTCTCTTTAACCCCCTTGATGTTGAGAAGAGAAAACAGGTTCACAGACCCTGGATGCCACACTCAAAACCAGTGTCAAAGGCCGAGATTGAGCACAGGGACCTTCACCTTTGACCTCTGCCCCCCCTCCGCAGTTCCTCACATGGGTTTTCCTAACCCTAACCCTAACCCTGAGAAGCGAGTGTTGCCCACTCATCTCCTGACCCTTGAAAAGTCTTACGAGGAAACAGGCAAGTCCTCTCCAAACATACCACTCTGTGTCTCAGTGTTCATGATTGCCAGCACATTTTACAAAGGTGGTCACTTGTCTACACTTCACCACTGTGTGAGACAAACCCCGTTTTGAGACAGCTTATGGAAGCTGTCTCAAACCAGATTTCGGACTCATTTTGGACTCCACTGGAGCTAGTGCCTCAGGATTTTTAGACTTAGCATACTGAATTTTGAACAATATATCTGTCTTTTCTCTCAGACAACTGTCTCTTCACTCTGCCCTGGAGTGAGAATCTTTTAGAACCAATCACTAGTGCTACTTGTACTTAAATCTGTAACGCATAGCACAGTGCCAGTATAGCAGATGCTCAATAAATGATCAATGAACGAAACTACAGTTGCTCCGATAAATCAGAGCCAAGGCAGTAAGATGTACTTTCCTTTGCATATGAAGGGGCAAGGATTTATGGAACCTGGCACCATGGAGGATACAGGGATATAAAAGTGAACAGGGGCCATACAGCCTGTTACTGGCACAGTTAATACTTAAATAGGGCCAAAGGGCATCAGACAAGTGGACAGATGTGCAGCATCTGGCACCATGAAGTATGCAAAGGAGCCCAGAGGAGAGTATTTTGTCCAAGTTGGAGGAGTTTCTCCCTGGTGGTGTGCCAGTCACCCCCATGCATCTGTTTTCTCCCTGGTTCTCCCTCCAGTCCAGTTCCAGGTGGGTCACAAAGATGTAGCAGTGTCTCATCATCAGAATGAAACTAGCCCAGCCAGCTACCAAGATGGGACCAATTGCTCAGAAGTGTCTTCAAACTTAATCTGGGATACAACTTCTTAGGGCAGCAGAGTTGGAAAGCCCTGCAGTAGTATGCTGTCTGTTATACCCAGGACTGGGGCCTAAGCAGTCTTTGTTTGGCACGAAGATAGTGGATAAGAAATGCCAAACAGGTGTTTGGTTGACAAACCATAAGCCTAGCCCAAGGCTCTGCTTGGTCCAAGGAAAACATCAATAGATCCATCAAGCTCTACTGGTATCTCTACAGCAGCATCTAATAGTGCCCATAGACTAGCAGAGGCTAGTCCTTGCCACCCTGAGGACAGCTAGATGGCCGAAGGACAGAATACAAGGCAATAACATAAGGCAAACAAATGGTGGTCTCCCAAATTTTAGAGCTGGGTGGGAAGCCGACAAACAGAGCTGTGGTGTCTCAACCCCAATACACATGAGCCCTGGGGATGGGTACCAGCACTGTCTTGGGTTCTTGTTATCACACACCCATCACATTTAGCTCTAACCTGGCCCTGACCCTGACCCTACCCCACCTGCATCCCTTAAAGCTCTGACCAAGTGCTCCTTCTTCGAAGGCATGTGTCCCTGTCCCTGCTACACACACACCCCTTTTAAAGCGGAGCCTGAGGAGTGTGGGTGTTTTCTGGGTGCCCAGCCGATCGCTCCCACACTCTGATCTAGGGGTTGTTTTGATTTCCTCCTTTGAACTCTTCCCACCCTGCTCCAGAGGCAGACAGAGATACTGAATTAAGCCACAGACAAGTTGGAGACAATGAGCACGCAGGGGGAGGGAGGAGGACCTCCGTCTCCCACCCTTACCCCCTGGCCTCCCCTGCCCTCCCCTCTCCTCGAAATCTGCAGACATCTGCAGCTGGAGCTCAGGGCTGGAGTTATAAAGAGCTGGCAGGAGGCAGGAGGGTGAGGAACAGCCCTGGGCCCTCCCCGAGAGCGAGAGAGACTGGCGCGTTGACCTCCAGCAGAGAGGCGCTCACCCCATTTGCGATGGAGCTTTTTTTGTTTTTCGCCCCTCAGCAGAGGTGCCTGGGCCATGTTGAAGATTTAACCAAATTATAATGAATGATCCTGAGCAGCGCTGTGCCCCTAATTAGAACAAGTCGTACAGACATATTGTCTCCCTGGTTTCCTCTGTTCCGTTTCTCGCCCTCTCTTTCTCTGCTCGGGACACATGGGCCCCATTAAACATTTTAGTATTTAATGTGGTTCCCTTCAATTACTTCTCAAGTTTTCGAGTTCCATTTAGAATTGGATTTTACTCTTTGACTGTGTTTTTTATTTGGGGCTTTGTACATTTCATAAGCGCTCTTTTTCGCCACCTAGTGGAGACCGTGAATACCACTGAACCGCACCCAGGGTGGAGGATGGGGCAGCCAACTGCAAGGTGACCCTTGGGACCCTCCATCAAAGGGAGCCCGGAGCCGGCCGGCTATTGTACTTTTTAGTCATGAGGAAGAACTTAAGGTAAACCTAAGCTGATATTGCCAACTTCGTGCCTTGGCCTGTGACCTCATCCCTTCAAGGTATACCTTAATTTCTAGTAAAAAGAAGAGGGAAAAATGACATTTTAAGTTCTTCCTAGAGGTCAATGTAGGAAGAGTCCATATTTACATATTTACATTCCCTTGAAACAATCTTGAGCTCAGTTGCATACTGCTTGTGCTTCAAAAAAAAAAAAAAAAGAATTTCCTCTCTCAACAAAGCAGAGTTTTCTGAACATTTTGTTCAAAAATGACCAACAGACATGAAGACATACCTCAGGGTGTTCTGGGAGGGGAGCTGAATTCCTGTCCTCTCAGGGACTGGTATATAAATTTTTTTTTCTCTGTGTGTCTGGACGTACAAACACGCCCACACCCAGACAGAACTCTACAGGAATATCAGCGAACAGATTACAGGGTAAGATGCCATGAACTTCAGCCATGGTGCGTCTTCATGAAGACAGGGACAACACTCTGTGTGCATTTAGACCCCTGAATGGGAATATTCTGTGTGAGGTCTGTGACTTGGGAGGACTTCTGAGACTCTCTGGTCCTTCTTGTCACCCCATACCAGGAATGCATACATGAACACAGATGCTCATGGGGTGTCTGCACACTTGCACACCTGGACTTCCCAGGGTTGTCCACAGCATCTCAGAGCACATGGTGGAGTCATGAAGGCAGACCCCCTAAGATGCTCTCTGTGTGACTCTAGGAAATATGGTCAACCACTCTGACATCTTATTCAGTCAGTGAATATTGGGGCTCTAGATGCTGGACATACTTTAGTATGCCATCATACTCTACAATTTAGTTTCTTCATCATTTCTAACAATCCCCTCACTGCGATGTGGAAATATAGTTCACCTCACCAATAACCTCATGGGTTTGAAAGTTGCAAGTGGTGCAACACTGCTGTTACTAGTTGTAATAATTAGAATGCTTTTTTTTATATGGGCGTCTATTGGTTTCTTTATATAATCTGTCCTTTAGCTGTAGTTCTAAATTAAAACATGGACAAAATTCTTCCTCTATGACATGCCTATCTCTCACAAAACTTCCTGATCTTGGTTCTCCGAGAGAAATATTCTCAGATCTTTCAACCTTTCCTCACATCACTTAATTTCTGGAATTTTCTTTTTATCTTAAACAGCCCATCTCCTAATACATTCAAATTCATCAATACCTTTGTCAAAAATCTGGTCCCCAAAATTGAATATGATACCCAAGAGGTCATCTGACGACAAGCATGCTAAGGCCATCCCCTCCACAAGTACTGAGTCTCCTTTGGTATTGAAGTCTTATGGTTGCATCCAAGTTGACTTATTCTGACAGTCATTCCAAAGCTTCAAATGTCTCTCCCACGATTTGAGTCTTGGGTGATCTCCCTTACTGTGCTTTTTTTGCCTGTAAATGTCAGACTTTACACTTTACCCTGTTAAGCTGAACCACATTGGTTTTGAGCCAGCATTCTAATCTGTCAGGATCACTCTAGGTCTTATCCTGTCACCTCTGGTATGACCTATCCATCCAAGCTTTGTGGCATCTACCTACTCCTTTGATCACAATGCCCCCTGAAGTTTTATCTAGGGAGAGAGCAAGTAGAATTAAGGAAGGAGCCATTCGCACTCTACAAGAAACCTCCCTCAAGATGGGCAACCCTTGTCATGTGTCAGACATGTCCTCTCAGACATGTCCTCTTCAAGAACCGAGGAGTGGCATGCTGAGGGAATTGCTGGAAACTCACATAGGGTACTTCCTATTACTTTCCCTTGCCCTTCCTACATGCTTCCACCTTCCTGCTCCTCCCTCTGCCTTGTGTCTGCATCTGCCAATCTGGGTCTTTCTGCATGCTTCTCATTTGAACCTGCTTCCTGTATCTACCTGACCCTCTTCTGCTTCAACGTGTGTCCCTTCACCGGTGGGAAGCAGGCTCAAAGTTTGCTCGACCAGCGTGTCAGACTCCCATTCCCAGCCAAGCCCTTGGTCCAGCCCAGTGTGTGACTTCCTTCCCCACCACTTGGGCCCCTGTTCAACACATGGGCTGTGATATCCATCCAATACTCAACACTCTGGATTCAGCTGTCGAGCCAGCTGCAGATACACAAAACCCCTGCTCTCATCCAACCCACATTTCACCATCTTAGCCACAAGGAAACCATGAAAGAAACTGTTAGCCCTAGGCTGAAATCAAGATCATCAATGTTTATGGCATTCACCTGATCCACAAGCATGGCAACCTTGTCAAGCAAGGAAATGAGGTTAGTTTGGAGTCATGTGACTCTGTGAAGTCATTTTGTTTTTGACTGAGCACGGCATTCCTTCCTAAATGTTCACTAACCATCTGCTTCTTAATCCCCCCTGCTTCCCTTTGTCAAGAATCTACCTCAAACATCCTCGTGCGCAGTTTACAGAAACTGTTTCTTTGCCTTGTTTGAAAATCAGATAACCTGCCCAGTGCCTGATTCTGGCACCGGTTTTTTATTCTCTACAATCAGATGAAAGTTCCCAATCCCACTGAAAGTTCTTTCCACGCCGTGTTTTTGGTTGTGATTCGTCTGTTCAATTACCCAGACCCACTTACACCTTGTTCTTTCTCCCTCCCTGTCTGATCTTATCTTTCTTAAGCTGTGAGCCAATCAAGGCACTGTGGACTACCTGGAGACAGGACTAGCTTGAACAGCAAAGAAAACTGGTAAACTCGCAAAACAAGAAGCGTTAGGTACAGGGGCTTCCAGATCGGTTACTTCAGTGGGCAGATTACGTCTTTGAGGATGTCTCTAACCCCAGGCTCTGTTTAACTCCCTCATGGTCTTAAATGATGTTTGCACTTCCAGCTGAGCTGTGCAATCCAGGTCCAGCAGCAAAAGGATTACTGGTTTCATACATCCCTGCTTAGAGACTGAGCCTCACATCTTTTCAAATCTAAGTCAATTTGAAAAGATGTGACAATTTATCCTATCCTTAAGCCAAGGATGGGAATGGAACCCCCAAAGAGCACTTCAGACTCCTGTGTAGTCCAGAGGATGATAGACATACTTTCCATTTTAAGTTTATAACAAGTATATAGCAAGCCAAAGTAAAAGAATAAATAGCAAGAAATAGATGGTAGAAAAAAAGACAGACAGACAGACAGACAGGCAGGCAGGCAGGCATGCAGGTAACAAAATATCTTCAAACTGGGTGCTCGAAACGCCCATGAGAAATCAGCTGTACACTGAGGCTGTCAACCAGAGTTCCTGATTGAACTGGCTCTCCATGAAGACGCTTCCGTGAGGCTGAACCTCTGACTTCTCTAACTGCAGTCAGTCTTGTATCACCGGCTAAACCAAACATTAGCAACCTCTGCTGGAAATGGTCCGCCTTCGAGCTATTCTCAAGGACACAGTGTTTTTACTGGGTTGTTTTGTAGTTCTCATCTTCCCCTGTCAAAGAGTTGGGTAAGGAAGGGTCAGCCCATCACCAAACAAGGAGCCTTGGAGGACACTTTAAGACACTTGGGTCTGAAGAGGGATGGGCAACCCGGCTTCTGGGCCCAGCTTCTGAGTGAGCTCAAACAACACGTGACAATTTACCAAAACAATGTACACCACACAACCATGCTTGGGAGATAGTGTTGGCCCTGAAAAAGTAGCCACTTTCCAATAGAGATGGAAGCAGTCACCTCAGAGGGTCCCACTCCTGGCTCCAGGCTGTGCATGGGTGCACATTCTTTGTTCTTCCTTTTCTGGTTTGACATCTTTACTGTATTTTCAACTTTTTTTTTCTGTCTTCGCCTTTTTTTTTTTTTTAATCTAACTTGCTTCCTCTTTCTCAAGCAGCTGGCTGCTACTTACACAGCTTTCCACTCACCAAACACAGCCCCAAAAGACTTTTTATTGTGGCCAAAAGCTCTCCCCTTCAAATCTGAATCTGTGTGAACCTTGGCCTTGTCACTATTCCCAAAGATCCACTCTACCCTTTGGTGCCACACTCAGAACCCCAAAGATCCATTCTACTCCTTGGTGCACGTCCTCAGAACCCCACTAGTAATAGGTCCTTTTAAAGCCAAGGCTCACTGTAGAGCAGTCTGCATGACAGTTCTGTTCATTCCAGCCCATGGCCACGCACATTTTCCTCTTCATTGAGACCAGCGCAGACTATGGTTTTATGATGTCTTTGCCATGGATGGTCTAGAAGAGGTCGCTATGAAGTTTTTTTTTTTAATGTGTTGTCATTCCAGAAATGGTTTTTCCTTTGTGGAACTGTTCCTCACACCCCACCCTTGACCCCACCCTCCATCTGTAGGAGAATATGACCCAGGCCGGGCCAGTCACAGCCTGCCACCCTTTTGAAATCATGATTGTTCCAATTGGACATGAGACCAAAAGCACCAATGAGAGATTTGGGGCAGATGGGAAAATAGAAACTGAGGAAGATAAGGGGTGTCTTTCTCCCTGGAAAGCTAAAGTGGGAAGATACAAATCTAAAATCAGAGGCTGTTTTCTTTCCCTCCTATTGGCAGATGCCAATTTGTGGAACCAAAGGGTGAGACAGCAGAAGTAAAAGGAGCCCCGACAGCCTCACTGGGGCTCATCACCAGGGCAGCTCCAGAAACCAATTACTCAAGGGCTTCCAAGTCACAAAGGGCCAGCTCAGTCCCTCCCTTTGCTTGTCATTGAAAGTGCTCTGACTAATACGCCTAGACTAATATCCTAGAGTCTGGGGCACATGCTTACGTATGACCTTGGTCCCCATCTTCATTGTCACAGCTTCTGATGTGACAAAGGCTTTCTCTCACAAGGATCCCTTAACAGCCATAGGAAGGAGCTAGCTCACCCCTGAATATGTGCAAAAAACAATTCTCGGTCTGGTTTTGGAGACAGGGTCTCAGTCTAAAGCCCCGATGACCCAGAACCCACTCTGTAGATCAGGCTGGCTTGGAACTCACAGAGATCCACCTGCCTCTGCCTTCTGAGTGCAGGGATTAAAGGCATGCACTACCTGCTGGGAACAGGTGATTATTTTTACTAATCATTGTATATGATTTTGCGCTGCATAAGGACATTTTCACACAAGTATAGATTGTATGCTGAGCATGTTCCCCTCCATCATATCCTTCCTCCCCTTTTCACCCCTCCACTCCTATCTATTTCCTTCATTCCCCATTTCTCATCTTTCATGTCATATATATGTATGTGATTTTATGTGTCTATATAAAGCTAGGAACCACATATGTGAGGAAACATGGCATTCATCTTTCTAAGACTGGCTTAAGACATTTAATATTACTGTCTTTAGCTACATCCATTTCCCTGCAAGTGATCTAGCTTCATTCTTTATGGGTAAAAACATTTCTACTATGCCTCTACCACACTTTCTTCCTCAGGTGATTTTACTGTTGATTATGAAAGCCTGCAGATTTCCTGGATATGGACTCTATTCTCCATCTATTTGCCTTGGAAAAAATCATTGGAACTTTCCTTACCAACACTATGAGAAAACACAATTTATGTCTTTTAAAGTTGTAGTGAATATTCAGTGACATACTGCATGTGAAGTACTTTGATGGTGCCTACCAATTAAATATACAATAAAGATTATTTCCAAGCCGGGCATTGTGGCGCACGCCTTTAATCCCAGGACTTGGGAGGCAGAGGCAGGCGGATCTCTATGAGTTCGAGGCCAGCCTGGTCTACAAAGCAAGTCCAGGACAGCCAGGGCTGTTACACAGAGAAACCCTGTCTCGAAAAACCAAAAAAAAATAATAATAAAGATTATTTCCATTTTAATCATTCAGATGGATCATTCTGTTCACTCTCAGGCTGATGTATGTTTTCATTATGTGTCTGGGTGAGTAGCTCCTGCCTACCTTTTTAGAACACTCTATCCTTTAAGTAAACCATGTTGTCTCACCAGACATCAACACTCTGAAATAATAGCCACATGTCGTAGCTATCATTTCTTTTGCAGCAACGACGCACCATGCCCAAAAAGCAAGTTGTAGGAGGAAGGTTTATTCAGCTTACACTTCCACATTGCTGTTCATCACCAAAGGAAGTCAGGACAGGAACTCAAACAGGACAGGAATCTGGAGGCAGGAGCTGATGCAGAGGCCGTGGAGGGGTGCTGCTTACTGGCTTGCTTCCCATAACTTTCTCAGAACTGCTTTCTTGTAGAACCCAGGACCACCATCTCAAGGACAGCACCATGCACAATGGGATGGGTCCTCACCCATTGATCACTAATTGAGAAAATAACTTACAGCTGGATCTCATGGAGGCATTTCTTCAACTGAGGCTCCTTCCTCTCTAATGACTCTAGGTCGTGTCAAGTTGACAAAAAAAAAAACAAAAAACAAAAAACAAAAAACCCCAGCCAGTCCACCACCTCTCCCAATTATATGTCTGGTTCACCTTCTTTCTTTATTCCATTTTTTGTGTATATTTCCAAGTACTTGGCTTCTCTATTACCTTTGCCCAAAAGCATGGCTCTGAGCATGAACTGTGTGCACATCTTCCAGATCTTCTGCTCATCTTGTCTTGTTTCCTTACCCCCACCCCATCATCCCAGGTTTAAAGCCAAGTTCTTATCTTTGGTTTCTGCAATATATATGATATATCTAAGCCCAGCAGAAATACTACTCCAAGTGAACACAAAGCATCCCTGTTTTCAAGAGGCCTCATGCACCTGCCATACATGTTTGCCTTTGGCTTCATTCTATCTTTTATTCTTTCAGTCTTCTCTGTAACCTGACTAGATTAAGAATGACTTAAGAAACACCTCCCTCTCCAGACACGTCTGTGAGTGTTTCCAGAAAGAATTAACTGAGGGAAAATCCACCCCAAACTTAGGCAACACCATCCCATGGGGTGAAGGTCCCAGACTGGGTAAAAAGGTGGAAGATGCTCCAGATTACCTGCATTCTCTCTGCTTCCTAACCTACCACTGCAGTGTGTCCACCTGCCTCCTGACCCTGGTCCTACAGCTAAAGCCACTCTTGCCACCATACTACTGACGTCATGAAGAAACTGTGGGGCAGAAATGAATGCTTCCTTCTTTGAGTTGTGTTTGTCAGATACTTTGTCACAATAAAAAAGTCACTAACATTATATATATTAATTATATATATAAAATATTAATTATATATTATACATTATATATATTAATTATATATATAAAATATTAATTATATATTATACATTATATATGCATTATATATATGAGTGTGTGTGTGTTATAACAGATGTTAGTAGAAAGGCAATCTAAAGTCAAACTCAGGGTAGAATCATATTTCATCATGGTAGAGAATAACATCATGTTAAGATTTAAAAATAAAAAAATACCAAAGGTGTGTCACTGGGTCGGTAAAAAGAAATTATTAGACTGGAAAATATATCAGGAATCTTACATCTGAAGGAGGTTACGGAGGAATGAAAACCTTATACAGGAACAGAGGATCCATACTGAGCGGTACAAAGTACCTCACCAAGCCCTCTGTAGCTACAATGAATTTTAATTGGTTGACTATGGATCATACGGTTTCTCTATGCAAGGAATGTAGACCAGGCCTAACATCTCGTGATGGACTGTCGGTCTATGTAGATCGTTTCCAGGACAGTTTGAGCTTCTCTTTTCCTAGGCTACCATCTTAGACTGCACTGTATCTTGGACATTTTAGCAAAGTCCAAGCTTGCGTCCAAGTTGTGTCTACAACCAGGGATGCAGATGTGCATGCAGGACGCTCTTGGGTCCCACCAGAAGTTTATTTGTCATTGTGAAATGCTGACAGAGACTCCAAAACATTACTCAGCTGCAGGAACAAGGAGTTAGGCAGAAGAGCAGGGTCTAAACAAATCCATATGCTCAGAGGAAGGGTGGTATTCTGGCTGTAGCACAGCGTCTGACTCTAGGACTTGTTTCCTGGCCAGCCTCCTTTGTGGGCTCATGCCTGGATCTTAAGAAACGACAGGCTTTGAGTAAAAATTAAACATAATTAATGTTACTGAAATTCTGTGTGAAATCAGACCTCATGGACCAGATTATGACAAAAGTTGGTGTCCCTCCCAATTTGCATTGCAACAGATCACAGGATTTTACGTACCCAGAGATATGAGTCCATGAGCTATATGGTAGCCAATCGTGAGATGGTTTTCAATGACCTGGTACTCATATTTTAGAATGGTCCCCTCTTACCTTGTGTCAGAGTCAGTCAGTGTGACCATTAGAAGGCGCTGGAAGTGGTGGTATGTCATTTCTAAGACTAAACAGCATAGTGGTTTTATTTCTGTGTCTTTGAATTACCCAGTCTGAGGAGGCTGGCTTCCATCATAGGAGAATACAACAGCAACCCTGTAGAGAGGTCCCTGTGGTGAGACCAGCAGTCCTTGAGGAAGTGAGGCATCCAGAAGGTAGTCATATAAAACTTCCTGGAGAGGGGCTGGAGAGATGGCTCAGCAGTTAAGAGCACTGCCTAGTGCTCTTCCAAAGGTCCTGAGTTCAATTCCCAGCAACCACATGGTGGCTCACAACCATCCACAATGCGATCTGTTGCCCTCTTCTGGAATGCAGGTGTACATGCAGATAGAGCACACATATGCATAAAATAAATAAAATAAATCTTTAAAAAAAAAAACACTAATTTTCTAAAAAAAAAAAAAAAAAAAAAACTTCCTGGAGAAGTTTGCTCCAACTGGCACCAACATCTTGATAGTCACCTCAGGAGATAGCCTGAGCCAGAACCATCTAGTTAAGTAATTTCCAGATTGTTGGCTCTCAGTAACTGAAAAACTAAAGCATATGTGAGACCCTGGGTTCAAATCTTAGTACCACGGGGGGGGGGGGGGAAGCTGTGTGTATTTCTCAATAGCAGTTAACCAAAAGATCCTAAGGGTATCACCCCACCCCGTCATTTCAGCAGAAATTCATGGCGCCTGTCTCAAAGGGATATCTAGTATAATACACATCAATGGGATGTATAGCTTTCTGGTTTGTTTGGATTGGGGGGTTTCTTTTGTTTAAGATAAAGTCTCTCACTAGGACATTGGGGCTTGCCAATACACTAATTCTGCTGGCCAGTGAGCCCCAATAGTCTACTTGCCTCCATCTCCCCTCAGTGAAAATAACAGTGTATGCCACCATGCTCAGCTTTGACTTTTTATGGAGATGCTAGGAATCGAACTAGGGTCCTTATGCTTGCATGACAAGCAATTATTCATTGGCACCATCACCCCAGCCCTAACACCAAGTCTTAAAGAACTTCCAGCATTCTTCTGGGTGAATCTTAGAGTTGCCTCAAACTAGTGAGTCATTTTTGAGGCCAGAAAACAAGTCAGAGACAGTGTCTGAGGGGAATGCCACCTGAGGTTTTCCTCTGGCTCGCACATGCATACCTGTGCCTATGTAGCCCTGCCTGGGACTGGGTTTTACTCCTAACAGGGAGTAACCCTCCAGGACTCTGCCATACCCTATGAAGTCTTAAAAGGCCATTTCTCCGACATTTAAACATATATATGTCTGTAGTGTATGGATGCTGTAATGACATTTGAGGGCCTCCATGCTGCAGAAGAACTACATATAAGAAGCTGAGTTTAAGATACCCGGAGCACCACACCCTCAACTCCAGATTTAGATTAAGCTCTATGAATACTATGGTGCAACACTGCTTGGGCACCTCTGGGAGACGGTGGTTTTATGTTGTATCTATAGCCAGAGAGTGTATTGTGCTGGTTTCGAACTATCCATATGTCTTTGGCGCTCTTCCGTTCAGTTTTCCTCCCCTCAGACTTATTGACTCATTTTAACAAAGATAATACGATGGAAATCACGGTGGGTCGCTGCGCCCACTAGGTCAGGGGACAGCCACAGCCTCCTGCCTGCTCACCTCTCCTGGATGCCATGACATGAGGACCCTGGGCAGACTGTGGGGAAGCACACACCATAGGACTGAGGGATCTTACCAACACACACATAAGCACTCTGTCTTCAAAGTACATGCTTCAGACAGCATCGGTGGAGCCTTCAAACTGCTGGCCGCCATCTAACACTCAGACCGCATGCTCAGGAGAGATCCTCCTCCAGCTATGTCACTTCTGAACCCCTTACCAACAGGCACTGTGAAGCAGTAAATGGAGACAGCCCGACCTCTTCTGTGACAGACACACATTACAGATGAAAAATAAAACCAGAATTGTAAACAACTGATACCTACTTAGAGATTGCTTGTAAATACATCACCCCGCTTTAATTAATTGAAACATTAGATTTACTTCATGTTAAAAATACAGATAACGCTGGGCAGTGGCGGCACACAACTTTAATCCCAGCACTTGGGAGGCAGGGGCAGGCGGATCTCTCTGTGTTTGAGGCCAGCCTGGTCTACGGAGCAAGTTCCAGAACAGCCAGAGCTACGCATAGAAACCTTGTCTCAAAAACAAACAAACCCATAGCCAGGAAACTACAGTGAAGGATCTATAATTCATAGGAATCTCATTGAGGTAACAATAACCCTGGACTCCCTTCCTGCTGGAACTGTCCACCACAACTTGGCCCTCCTATGTGTACAGAATGATCTGTTTGATGAGAGGAGAAGCCATCATTTCTTAGGTAAGTAGTTCTTAAATGAGTAGGCAAAAAAAAAAAAAAAAAAAAAAAAACTCGTGAGAATGTTTGAAGGCATTTTTTCACATCCCAGCTCCAGAGAGGCAGCTTTAGGAACTCTGAAGAAGGGCTTAGGAATCTTCAGTTTTAATAAGATCACCAGGAGATTCTCATATCATTAGTCTTCAGACAATATTCTGAAAATCTCTGGGCAAGTACATAGTACACACCCTACTGACAACATAAACTTCTGTCTTCTCTACTGTTGTGACAAAGCACAATGACCAGGGCACTTTATAAAATAAATTTAATTAAGGACTTGCTTACAGTTCCAGGGGGTAGGTTCACCATCATGGCAGGCAGGCATGGTGCTAGAGAACTAATTAAGAGCCTCTGTCTGATCCACAAGCACAGGGCAGAGAAAGGGAGAGAGCTACCTGGGAATGGCATAGGCCTTTGAAACCTCAAAGCCCACACACCTCCTCCAACAAGGTCACACCTCCTAGTCCTTTCCAAGCAGTTCCACTAGTTGTGGACCAAGCATTTAAATATAAGAGCCCATGGGGAGCCATCCTTAGTCAAACCAGCATAGCATTCAGTAAGGTAAAGTGGAGACAACACTGAGGACAATGCACCACCTGCAGTCAAAATAAAGAGGTAAGGACTTTAGTCGCTGATGGGCCTTCACTGTGTGGTCCTGGCAAAGTCCCTTCCTTTCTCTGTGTCTCTATTTCTATGTTCATAACAAGAGTAATCCTCATCTCCTTAGGATCCTGGTAAGAAATCAATAAAATAGGGTTTGGAGCTATTCTGAAAAGGAATCTAACATATCATAAATGTTCAGTAGATATAAGATGTCATAAATAGCAGTACAGGTTGCTGGGAAGAGGGGTCAGTAGATAAAGTAATCACTTTGCAAATATAAGGACCAGAGTCTGGATCCGCAACACCCACTTAAAAGTGGAAGCAGATGTGGTGGCCCCATGCAATGCCAGAACTCAGGAGGCAGAGTCAGGGGTTGTCCAAAGGGCAAGCTGGCCAGCTAGACTAGCGGAATCGGCAAGTTCCTGGTCAAGTGTCAATATATTATCTATTAGTTGACAAGACAAGTGATCAAGGAAGACAACCAGAATCAACCTCTGGCCTACGCATGTGTGCACACTCACACACACACACACACACACACACACACACTTGCACGCATACATACACACACACACACACACACACACACACACACACACACACACTTGCATGCACACACGCAAAAGAACAAAGTAACAGTCATCATTCTAGAAGGAATGTTAGTAAGAAGCTAGAGGAAGCCAGGACCAAACTCCTCCAGATGAGGTCATAGGGAAGATTAAATAAGAAAGGAACCCGATATGCCCTACGCTACACACAAAGCACTCCATGGGGACTATTGGCTTTCTCACTGTGTGTTCTCCTTCTGCTTCCCCGAGGTTCATATTCCCAGGCTGCACCAAACATTCTGTGCTGATTAGTTTGTTGTTGTTTGTTTGTTTGTGTGTGTGTGTGTTTTTGCCAACTTGACACAAGCTAGAGTCATCCAGGAGAGGGGAGCTCTTATTGAGAGATTGCCTCCGTCAGATTGCTCAGAGACAAGTCTGCAGGCATTTTCTCAATGAGGGATGTGGAAAGGTCCAGACCACTGTAGATGGTGCCAGCCCTGGGCAGATGGTCCTTGGGTGCATAGGAAAACAAACTGAGCACGCAGTGAGGAGCAAGACAGTAAGATATCAAGATAGTAATTAAGTAGCATTCCTCTGAGGTCTGCTCAGCTCCTGCCTCCAGGTTCCTGCCCTGCTTGAGTTCCTGCTTTGGCTTCCCTCCATGATGGACTGGGATCTGATCATGTATACCAAATAAGTCCTTTCCCTCCTCAAGTTGCTTTTGATCATGGTGTTTCTTCACAGTGATAAGAAGCAAACTAGACTCATTCTTTCTGAACATCCGGGTTTTTTTTGTTTGTTTGGTTGGTTGGTTTTTTGTTGTTGGTGGTGGGTTTTTTTGGTTTTGTTTTTCCTTTTTGTTTGTTTGTTTGTTTGTTTGTTTGTTTGTTTTTTAAGACAGGGTTTCTCTGTGTAGGCCTGGCTGTCCTGGACTCACTCTGTAGACCAGGCTGGCCTTGAACTCACAGAGATCCACCTGCCTCTTCCTCCCAAGTGCTGAGATTAAAGGTGTACACCACCATGCCTGGCAATCACATACAGCTGTGAACTGCCATGTGGGTGCTGGGATTTGAACCCAGGTCCTTTGGGAGCACAGCCAGTGCTCTTAACCACTGAGCCATCTCTCCAGACCAAACATCCAGGCTTTAAGATTACATTAAGCAGCATCACAGACACATCCTATAGCATATTAGAGCTAATAGGGAGCTTAGAGCCCACTGAGTTCCCACCCACTAATTTTCAAGAAAAGAAGATTGAAAACTTGAAGAGTGAAAAGATATGAGAAAGTTCCTCATCTAGTGGGTGGCCATGTCAAGTTGTCTTTGAACTGTGTCTCTCAACCCCAAGCCTTTCATTCTTTCCTCCCAGCAACAGTTGCTATTCCCAGCCAGGCGTGGTGGCGCACGCCTTTAATCCCAGCACTCGGGAGGCAGAGGCAGGTGGAGCTCTGTGAGTTCAAGGCCAGCCTGGTCCATAAAGCTGGTCCAGGACAGCCAGGGCTACTTAGAGAAACCCTGTCTCAAAAAAACAAAATAAAAATAAAAATAAAAAGTTGCTATTCCCTCCAAACACTTAGAGTGGAGAGGAAAAACAGACATGGAGAGGCTGAAGAGGTGGCTCAGTGATTAAGAGCACATACTACTTCAAGAGGAACTGAGTTAGGTTCCCAACACCCATGTTGGGCAGCTTACAACCACCTGTAACTCCTGCTCCAGAGGGATTCAGCTCTTCTGACTTCTGAGAGCATTTGCACTCACACACAGACACACACTTGAAAATAAAAAAAAAAAAATTATAAATAAAACAGACTTTAAGAAAGGGATTACTTTAACCAAAATGGGTACAGGGAGACCTTGGTTGCAGGTGTTAGGTTGGAAGGGTGGGGTTGAGTGAGAATTCCCAGCCACTGACTGTATCAGGCTCTGGGTTCCGTATTCCCTGTCATAGGTCCTCGAGAGATGTGTCACCATGGCAGAGGCTTGAGAACATGAGAACATGCCCGTCCATATATCTGGGGGAGGACATGATACCACACGGGACACGACAATGACATGGATAGGACAGGGATGGACACACCACGTGTGGAAGTTTCCTAGAGAGAAAATAGACCCAGTATCTGGTTCCCTTAGGTATTTGTGGGGAAGTGAACTTGAAAGGTTGCATGGTATTGTAGAAGGCTCATCTGATCTTAGGTTGGTTCCAGCCTTGGTTCTACCACTGCTGTGTAACCCTGGGTCTCTCCCCAGACCCCTTAGAACCTCCATTGCCTCAGTTACAAAAAGAAGATTAGCATCTTCTATCTTTCAATTTCAAAGGCAGCCCCTGTCAACCCCATGATTGACAGCACTCATATTTGTTCACTTATATACAATCCTAGACATGAGTGCAGTAGCAATGAACAGTAACTAGCATGTCCCCATGTCTAAGAATCAGATTAAATGAGGTTCACCAACAACATGCTGGTCATTCAACACTGGGAGGGAGGGCGGAGACACTTCCGAAGCATTCACCTGGCTGTCAGTTGGATAAGTGAAGACAGAGCAATGTTCTCAAGTTGGCCAAACCTATCCACAGCCATCCCTGAATGCAGAGTAAGGAAGACCTAGGAAGAGCTGGAGCCCATGGAGCCCTGGAACCCCGAGTCCCACCCCTACACACTAAGCTCCAGAGAGGACAAGGACCAGGGCAGGAGCATGTGGTGTGAGGAAGACAAGTTGGCAGATGCTGGAGACCCATCCCAAACATCCGGAACCCATTGCTCTCTTGCACAGGGCACAGGGCTCCAAAGACACGCAGAGAGGAAGATGGCAGGGCTTTGTTTTATTTTTGGATTTTGCCAAATCAAAAGAATTTAGGAAATTGTGAGAGCCGTTGTGCTGAAATGTGGACTCTGCCAGGTTGGTGTGGGCTGTTTCTAAGTAATTCAATCTGAGTCAGGGAGGAGCTGCAAGGCGCATGCACACCCGCACCCTAACCCGTGCACAAGACACACACACACACTCAGCCAACACCACCCGTGATGACAGGAGGCCCATCTTCCCTTGCTGCTTCCTGAGAGAGTGGCCCAGGCACATGGGCTCTCCGCCAGAATTCATTCATCTATTGGCACCAGGGATGAGCACTGGGGACAACATGGGGAGCCCAGCAGAAGCAGTCCCTCCCTTCATGGTTCTTCTTTTCCAAGCCTACATAAGCAGAGAGGAGTAGAGGGCAGAGGTGGGAAGAAATCATGAATGAAGGAAGGCCAGGGTAAGGACACAGGAAGCCAACACTGGCAATGTCCTCCCTGCCAGTCCCTCCTTCTCCCCACTCTTCTTATTAGGTAGTATTAAGGGCCCCTTGGTCTTGGAGCATTGATCCCTTCTCTGATCCCAAGCACTGTGTCACAGCAGGGTCTAAAAGTTGATATCTACTGTCCCTGACCATAGCCAGCCTGTGGATATCAACATGTGATCCATTCCACCTAAACAGCCATGAGAACCGCTCCTTCCCAGAGCATCTTTTCTACACAAAAGGCAAAGCCATTTCACCCATCCAGAATCCTTCCTCCAAGTAGAACATAAACAAAATGGCTGATGATGCAGCAGCCCCTTTTACAA
Source organism: Lophiomys imhausi (assembly GCA_907164525.1). Classification (NCBI taxonomy): domain Eukaryota; kingdom Metazoa; phylum Chordata; class Mammalia; order Rodentia; family Muridae; genus Lophiomys; species Lophiomys imhausi. Next base: position 6,538,986 of record CAJQZJ010001558.1, read on the forward strand.
CCATGAAGCAAACTGCCAGTGACTTAAAGTGCCTGTCCAAGAAGAGTGAACTAGCCGGGCATGATGGTGCACACCTTTAATCCCAGCACTTGGGAGGCAGAAACAGATGAATCTCTGTGAGTTCAAGCCCAGCCTCATCCACAGGGTGAGTTCCAAGACACCCAGGTCTGTTACACAGAGAAATCCAGTCTTGAAAAACAAAAACAAAGCAAAACAAAAAAAAGTGAACTGATCCACCACACTAGAGCTGAACTGTCATCCTCTAGAAACGGGCCAGGTGAGACCAAAGAGGAAAGGAAAAAATAAGAGGGATGCTCTTTGTAAAATCTGCTCTTAATTGGCATTTCCTGTTACATGCAGCTGAGTGCATCCCTAATGCCTAGGACAAAAGATGCTGTCCATATGATCGGGTGAAAGCCAGCGGCAGTGACCAATGATCCTGGCCCCAGGGAGAGTTTACTAAATCATTCCCACAACAGTTTCTTGTTCTTCGATGTCAGTTGATATTAGAATTACATTTGGAGGGGCTGGGTAAGATGGACTTTATAGTGTGTGTGTGTGTGTGTGTGTGTGTGTGTGTGTGTGTGTGTGTGTGTGTGTGTGTGTGTGTGTGTAGAGAGAGGGGGGGGGCTGGGAGAGTTGCTATTTAAAAGTTGCTGTTGCTTCATGTCTAATAATAAGCCTTCAACTTCCTGGCGTTGAATTTAGCCAGTCACTCACCATGTGACATTACGTTATGTAACCTACCTGAGACTTGCTTTGATCCTCAGCAGTAGCCACTGCTTCCTAGAGCTGTTTTGGGGATTAAATGAATTGATATTTAGCCTTAGAATTAAGCCTTTGAAATAATAGCTGATACACAGAAACTCCTTGAGAATATTGTTCATAATTCCAAGATGCTCATCTTCTTTTCACATTTTAAGTTTTTAGTTCTTTTTAAAGCGTCCATTGTATCAATTGTGCAGGATACTGTGTTGCATAAAGACATTTCCACACATGTTTTTGACATCTCTGAATCACAGGTTCTTTCAGAGAACTGTGTGTGCTGTAGAGAAAAAGAAGTCTTGTGTCCTTGGAGAGATTTTTTTTCTTAGATTCAATGCAATGTGCAGTTATTACTGGAGTAGCTTCCCTTGTTGACAGGATATTTGAATAGTCCTCCCGGGGAATAAAGGTACACAAAACAGGTAGGCTCCTCTCTTGCCGGGGAAGGGTTTTGAAGGCTTAAGAAAAGCCACCCTACCCAGTAGCAGCATGGGTTTAGAACTCAAAGGGTCTTGTGGAAACCTGGACAAATCTGTGCATGGAACCACCAGATATGAATAAAGATAACTGTTTTCCCCAAAGACTTCACGTTTTCAGAGACATTTTAGGTTCACAACAAAATTGAAAGGAATCTACAGATGTTTATATTGCCCCTGTCCCTCACATACAGAGCCTCCCTCACCGCCAATGCCCCTACAAGAGTACATACAATATTTATGGCAATCTGTGGACCCACAGTCACTCCTCCTCCCGCTCCCAGGGTCCACAACATATTTCAGTCCTGTTGTTTGTTTATTTGTTTGTTTAGGACAAGGTTTCTCTGTGTACCCTTGGCTGTTCTGGAATTTGCTCTATAGAGAGACCATGCTGGCCTTGAACTAGGAGATCTGGCTACCTCTGCCTCTAAAATGCTGAGATTGAAAGTATGTGCTACTGAGTTGGAAGTCAGTCCTAGCTCTTGATGCTGTGTGTTCTAAAACTTCAATCAATATGCCATGGCCTGTACCCATCACTAGATGAGCAGTCTCCCTGCCTTAAGAATCTTCTGTGTACCGGGAATGGTGACACACACCTTTGATCCCAGCACTCGTGAGGCAGAGGCTGGCAGATCTCTGGGAGTTTGAGGCCAGCCTGTTTTACATAGTTCCAGGACAGCCAGAGCATAGTGAGACCCTATCTCAAAAGAACAAAAACAAACAAAAAGAATCTTCTGTGTGATGCCTCTTCCTCCCTCCCTCCTTGCTAACCCTGCTGTTCACTTATCCTTTTACTATTGAGGTCTTTACAGTCTTGTTTTTCCCAGAATACCATGTGGTCAGAATCACTCAGCACCTCTGTTTTCCACTCAGGAATATGTGTTTTAGATGACCCCTTGCTTTATCGTATCTCTACCATGCATTTCTGCAAGGTCCTAAAATAATTTATTCAGGAGCCGTGGCTATAGTTTATTTATCCTTTCACCTTCTGAAGGAGATTTAGTTACTCCCAAGTCTGAGCAATCATAAATAAAGCTGATGACTTGGAACTGTGTCCAGGAGTTTTGTTTTGGGGAGTTTTGAAGAGAGAGATGGGGGCAGGGGAGTTGAATGAATAAAGAATAAGTTTTTTACTCAGTTGGGTAAATACCAAAGAATGTGATTCCTGGATCGCTTGGTAAAAATGTGTGTGATGGTTGGTTTTGCAGGTCAGCTTACCACAATTTAGAATCAGCCGAACTTCACTTGAGGAATTGTCTTAACTGATGTGGAAAGACCCACCCTAAATGTGGTGGCATCTTCTGATAGCAGCCCAGATAAAAGGATCTATTGACCTTTCTTCTTGTCTCCTACTGATTTACCTTGCTATTGCAGCAGCTGCTGCTACTTCCTTTGATGCTATTCACCCATGTTTCCAGGTTTCCAAAGTTAACTGAGGACCAGTGGTTCTTCAGAAACTCTCCAGGTCTTCAACACCAGATTGGGAATGCTAAGGTACCTAGCTTCAGAGACTGAGCAACTTCTGGGTTTGTAGCCCCTCAAGGGTGAAGACAGCTGTTATTGTTACAATTTTGACACAGACTGATTTAATAAAACTTTTTTCATTCTATCGGTTCTGTCGCTGTACAGAACCCTGACTAATATATTTAATTTTATTTCCCTCCTGTCCTCCCCAAAAAAAAAAAAAGGCCATGTTCTTGTCCAATGTGGCTTCTGCCACTTTGTGTACCCACCAGTTCAGAGGGGGCATTCCTATTGCTCCACATTCTAATTACCATTTGGTGATGTCAGTGTTCTGGTTGTAGGTCATTCTAACAGGTATGTAGTAATGGCTCACTGCTGTCCTCATTGGCATCTTCTGTCTAAGAGCATCTGAGGTGGAGCATTCCCTATCCCTGTTAGCCATCTGTTCACCTTCTTGACTGAGGTGTCTGTTAAAGTCTTTGGCCCATTTTTTTTTTTTTAATCAGGTTGTTTACTTTCTTACTGCTGAGTTTAAGAGCTCTTTGTATATTTTGGATGACAGTCTGATGATGTGGCTTTTGCAAATATTTCCTTGCTGTCTGTGACTTGTCTTCTCCTTCTCTGGACATTGTCTTTCACAAATCACAAGTTTCTCATTTAATGAAAGCCAGCTTACCTGTTAATTCCTTCATAGACAATGCCTTTGTGCTGTATCTAAAAAACCATCGAGGTCACAAGATTTTTCTTCTATGTTATCTTTCAGGAGCTTTGTAGTTTTGTGTTTCATGACGAAAGCTATGGCCCTTTTGTAGTTAATGTTTGTGAAGAGTATACAGTCTGTGTTTACATTCTTTGGTGATGATTACTCTAGACCATTTGTGGAACTATTTCCTAGACTACTACTTTTTGGGGGGTTGTTGTTTGTTCATTTATTTTTCATTTTATGTATCTAGGGGTTTTTTTTTGTCTACACAGATACTTGTGTGCCATCTGCCTGCAATGCCAACCCACCATGGGCCAGAAGAGTGTATTAGATCCCCTGGGACTGGGGTTACAGACAGTTGTGAGCTGCCTTGTGGATGCTGGGAATCAAACTTGGATTCCTTGGAAGAGCAGCCAGTGCTCTTAACCACTAGGTTATCTCCACTACCCCAGATCACTACTCATTTTTATCTAAGTCATTCAAAAACCTGAGGAGTTGAGGTCATATAGTGGAATCACTTGAACACAAATGATTTGAAGGGTCTCCCCGGCTGTGACAACCACGAGTTCCAGAACTGAGATTGTCTCAGGATACACCTTGCTCCAGCAGCCAAAGGGGCAAAGCTGAAGTTTCCTGTGACACACCTGTTATCTATAGGACTTCCCAATGGACTGGCAGTCATTCCAATAAGCATTTGGGGAGGGAGAAGAATTTCTGAAAAGAGAGGCAAGGGTTCCAGTCAGGGGAAGCATGGCTTTCCTTTTTAGCTCAACTAGGTGAAATGAATTATGTGAATGAAATTATTAATACTAGTAATAACTATGGATATATGGATGATACTATATTGTAACATATTATTGCTGTTGGCATTTATCCAGTGCCTGCTCTTGGTAGTGACACATTTAACAGGTGGGAAAGGGGAAACTAGAGAGGTCTATTAACTTACGTGCAGTCACACAGCTGGCTCAGGTTCAAACTCAACTTTTCCTCCAGATCCTGGATTAATCTCTGTCCACCACAGAAAATGGAGTTGCTTCAGTTCATGGTCGCTGATTGCAAAGTACGCAGAATGAGTGACTTCTCCCTCCTCCTGCAGGAGCTATGTCATTCCTCTTTAGCTCCATGAGCATAGTCAGGAGTTTGCAGTGTGCTTCCTGTAACGTGTATTAGCCAGCACTGGCTGCCATAGCAAAACAGCACACACTGAGCAGTGGACACAGCACACATCTACTTGCTAACAGGCTGGAAGGTGAAAAGCCAAGGCCAAGGTCTGTCAGGGGTTCAGTTCCCCAAACTGAACATATTGCCTCCTCCTTTGTCTCCACCTGGAGAGGACATATTCCTCTGACTTCTTTTCCCGTTGGCTCTGGGTCCCATCCTCGTGAACTTATTTAACCTCAGTTACTTCCTGAAGTCCCTATGTCTAGATTCATTCACATTAACGGTCAGGGCTTCGATCTGTGAATCTGGGGGGGGGGGGGAGGGGGACACAAGTCAGTCAAAGCAAGCAGTTAAGTCATTGTTACATCCTTTAGAAGAATGAGACCCATGTGTACTCCCTGCTCCCTCCCATGTGAGATCGTGTGCCGCCTTGGGATTCTGCCAGCGAGAAGGCTGTCACCAGATGCCACCTCCTTGACTTTATACCTCCAAAACTCTGAGTCAAATAAACCTCCTCTCTTTGTTCAGAAAATAAATAAAAACACACAAGAAAGAAACTTTCCATTGACATCTAGTACTAAGTATGTCCACAATAGCAGATTTTTAGATTCAAGAAGAGAAAAAGCAGATCCAAACCCTGTTTGTCACAAATAAGCTTATGTGACTCGCCCATGTTAGGGGATTTGCCTCAAGCCACATAGCAGTAAAGGCTGCTGAGCTTGAAGCTAGGGCTCCTGATTCCCAGGGTGTATGTAGTAGCCTTTGTTGTTGAGTCTAATGAGAGGATGGTGAATGGAACAATTTAGAACTCGTCCCCAATGTGCGCTAAGCAGCATATAATTCACTTTATGTCTTCATGATAGCCTGGGAAAGCAGGGTACTATCCAAGGGTGAAGACGGTGAAATGAGCCTCGGAGATGTGGTACCTTACTGGAATTCACACAGCTTGTGATGTGACCAGGACCTGCACATCTGAGCTGCTGAGCTGCTTGACTACTGAACAGGTAACAGCCAAGGGGAAGCCATAGTGCCCCAAGGAGGTGGCTTTATCGCTTTGAGCCAAGACTTGTGACCACGTTAATGTGTTAGACACTCAGGATCGGCCCCAAGGTCCGTGGCTCTGCCAGGAGTAACAGGGAGAAGAAAGGAAAGGAAGGCAGGCCTCACCAGCTACCTACCCTCCATTGCCACTCTCCCACGCAGGGACTGGATTTACTCATCTTTTCTTTACCTGCAAACTCTCCACCTCTTTATCAGTAGTTAAACCAGCCTCGCAGACAAGTACGAACCGTGCCAGCCCACCCTCCCCTCCGGCTGCAAAGGAAATGAACTTGGCATTCTAGAGTCCTCACCTGGCATGAATCACGAGGCAGCCCCAAGGGACCAGGGGCAAGGCTGCCTGTCAAGCTGATGGGCCATCTCAGCTTCCCTCCCCGGATGGAAAAGGAAGGTGCTTACAGGAGAAAAAGGTGGACTGCTGGCTAGGGCCCAAGCATGACAGATCCCCCCTCGCGGCCGCTGCCCCTGGGCCCAGGGAAACAATACGGAGGCGCTGTCAGGAAGTGACGCTGAAATGCCATCCCCTTATACCTCCTTCAGCCCCTGGCTAAAGGAGGTTCCTGGAGGGAATATTTTTAGTTTGACAAATGAAAGCCTGGGACCGAGGACAGGAGGGATTAAGGGAGCTCTTCTCTGACACTCCTGGAGACGGAGAGATGATGAGTCAGACACAGAGGGCTTAGGCGCGACTTCGCAAGACATTCCTCAGACGTGAGCACAAGCAGGAAGCCTCTGGAATGCCTCCCGCTGGCCGCCAGCCGGCCCTGAGCGGTGGGGGGCGAGGAGGGACTGGCCCAGGGAACAGCTCCTCCGCCACCCCTCCCCTTGGCACACTATTGGGCAGCAGCTTCGGGAGATCAAAGCGGCCGCGGGAGAGGCTTTCCGGAACTGGGATTCAAAATCCGGGGAGCACTGGGTTCGAAGCCAGCCTTTGCTGCTTCCTGGCTGATATGGCTGAGGGCTCCTCAATTCTTCTAGCTTCAGTCTCATCTACGTGCTGAGAGTGTGGTCCAGCCTCAAGAAGATGTGGGGAGGAGGTTGCAGCTTTGTAAAGGTGTAGAGGGGCTGAAGAGGTGGTTCAATGGCTAAGAAGTCTCAGGCCATACTCAACCATATGCACCACACACATACACAAATACAGATCACACACCGATATAAAGAGCGTTTAGTAAGTCACCCCAGCTACTGCTCCGGAGATGGCACCCAAATCTCTCACTACAAAGAGAAGCGCTCAGCAGTTAGCGAACAGTCTCTATAAGCCACTCTGTGCTCAGGGTCCCATCACCCTCAACATCTCTGGGAGGTGATTCTCACGTCCCTTCTCCCAGACACGCTGGAAGGGTGATGTGGCTTGCCTAGGATTGCAGAGCTAACCTCTGAGACTAACGCTGGCATTAGACAGGCTCTCCCTGACTCTGAAACCCACATCTCAAGTCTCCGTGCTGGGGAATCACTGGGCACAGAGCCAGGGCGCAGAGTCAAGCAGCAGGTGGGAGCAAAGGAGTTGCCTAGGCTGGAGCCTCGGTCCTTGGCAGATGGCCACCATCATTGTCACAGACCCAGGGCAAGCAGTGGGCAGCCAGGAAGGTGGGGATACTTTAGGGTCAGAACCCTGTTCACTTGGGGAGAAGAGAGACTGAGGCAGCCAACAGGCCCTGGCTGGCTTCTCACTTTTCAAACAGCTGGCTTGGGTGGGCACTCCTAGGGACTCAGTACCAAGTCATTGAATGAATTCTACCCAAAAAGCATAATAAGCCCATGATCAGCCATCTACCCTACAGTTCACACAGAGCCTATCAACTATGGCTTGGCTTTTCCATGAAAATGATATGATGGGCTGGAGAGATGGCTCCGCGGTTAAGAGCACTGGCTGCTCTTCCAGAGGTCATGAGTTCAATTCCCAGCAACCACATGGTGGCTCACAACCATCCATAATGAAATCTGGTGCCCTCTTCTGGCCTGCAGATATACCTGCAGACAGAACACTGTATACATAATAAATAAATCTTTAAAAAAAAAAAAAAAGAAAAAGAAAATGATATGACTTCCCCACGAACATTCAGAAGCAACTCATATGTGCTCCCTCTCAGAAATGCCAGGAGGGAGGATTTTGCCCTAAAATTGGTGTCATTTCTCTTGTTATCCCTCCCCTCTTAAGTAGGCAAATCTGTGTCACTAACTCATTTTGTCCCCTCCTGGGACTTTGATAGACCTATTTTGTTTTAAACTAAAAATAAAGATGGCCCATAGATTCAATTATTTTCTTTATTTGGAGGATAGAAAGAAAAAATGAAGGGGAGGGAAGAGAAAGGAGAGGAAAGGAAAAGAAAGTGAAAGAAGTTAGTTAAGGAAGAAAGAAAGTTAAGATAGGAAGAGAGAAGGGAGGGAGGGAAAGCAGGAAGAAGAAGCCTCCCAAAGTCCTCAGATTGTCACATCACACACCAAGTGTTAGCAGAAAGGGCACACTCTCCTATAGCCTCTAAAGGCCATGAGACTTCTAATAGGTTCACTCTTTACTCTCTCAAGGGATCTCACCTCCCCGATACCCATCCTGGGAATGGAGGATGTTAATTAGTGTCCCTGCCTCTTTCCCTTATTCTGTGTCCCTCTGGAAGATTGAATCTCCTCTGAGATCTTGTGACGAGAGAGGGAGTATCTCTCCAGGTGATTCTGCTGTTTGCAGAGGATGTGAAACCCTGGGACATGGGATCTAGTTAGCAGATGTAGGCCACTAGGGGTGGGGACCTTAAGGATACAGTCTAGCTCTGTTTTTTGGTTCTGTCTCTGCCTTCCTGGTCCACCAAGATGAGCCTCTCTAGCCACCATGACTCCCCACCAGGATAGACTGTAGCCTATAATCTTTGGGCCAAAATAAACCTCCCTTCCTTCAAGTTACTTCTATTCAATACATTGTCACCATGATGAGAAAAGAAAGTCACACAGGGAGAAAGTGGCCTGCTTTGACCTCATGGACGCTGTACGCACTCACCACTAAAATGATCTTTCTGCCTCTCCCCTTCTAACCATTCAAGACTATGTGGCATGCATGCCAGCTCTGTGGCAAACTTCCCATGACAGTTGGTCTTGATAGTAAACAAGATGGGATTTAGAATCAACATGAAAACAAACTTTTGGGCATCTACATAAATTTGGGCTGCATCATTCCTCAGGCTGGGGTAGCAGACAAGAAGAAGAAGAAGAAGAAGAAGGAGGAGGAGGAGGAGGAGGAGGA